>SNQN01000511.1:22363-77096 GCA_008642245.1 Bassia scoparia
GGCTAAACTAGGCTGACGATGTGTACTGCTCCATACTAATCTAGATTATGTTGGACTTTATGGAGGCTGATATTTAAGAAGTATATTCTTTTATTTTTTCAAAGATGTGTTTTTAGATACTAGGTTGAATATTACATTAAAAAAAATGGAAAAGGACATTTAGCGACCGAAATGCGGTCGCTAATTTCCTTTTCCCTCTAATATTTTGGAGGATATCTTAATAAAAAAATCGGTCGCAAAATCGGTCGRTAATTTTTTTTAGCGACGTAAAAAAGGCGATCGARGTTAGCGACTGAAAATCGGTGGCTAATTTATGTTAGCGACCGATTTTCGGTCGCTAACGTCGGTCGCCCGCGTACATTTATCTTGTTGTGAATTAATTCCAAATTTGAAATCGGCTGAAATTAGAATAAAATATTCACAAATTAACCGCCTCAAGAACCTGGTTCCCAAGTGGTCTTCCACTGGTCTGTGCAAACACATTTTTTTTCAAGACTTGATTGATCAGTTCAGCATTGCATAAGAAAATTGCGAGCCCTAAATAAGAAAAGAAAAGAGAAACAAAACAAATACTCAAAAAATATATATACAAGGAAGACATCATTTTGATTAGCCAAAGGAGGCAAGTCAAGACCTAAGAGCTCATTATCTAATTTTAATCATACCCAGCAAGGTACGAAGCTTTATGAACACTTTTTGCTTAAAGGTTTTGTAAATATGTCATGTAGTTGATCTTCTGACCTGCAAAATTCTAACTCAACATTACCTTTTTCAACATTGTCCCTCAGAAAATGATGTTTAATCTCAATATGCTTGGTTTTAGAGTGTTAGACAGGATTTTTTGAAATATTGATAGCACTTGTTTTGTCACATAAAATCGGAACACTTCCGAAACAGACCCCAAAATCCTTTAGTTGTGACTTTATCCATAAGAGCTGAGTACAACACAAAAGTTGCAATGTACTCAGTCTCGGCTGTAGATAAAGCCACAAAATTTTGTTTCTTAGATCCCCATGAGATGAGGCAAGAACCTAAGAAATGGGCCATTTCAGAAGTGTTCTTCCTGTCCARAATAAAACCAGCAAAGTCAACATCTGTGTATCCAATTAAGTTCATACTGCTTCCTTTTGGATACCACAGACATAGATCATCAATACCATTCAGCTACCTCGGGATCCTCTTAACAGCCTTTAGGTGAGATTCCTTAGGGTTGCTTTGAAATCTAACACACGACCCTACTGAAAATACTATATCTAGCCTACTTGCAGTCAAGTACAATAATGAGCCAATCATACCTCTGTACAGCTTACCCTCAACATCTTTTCCCTTCTCATCAAGGCTTAGTTTTGTGGAAGTTGGAATAGGTGTTTCATAGGATTTGCTGTCTTACAGACCATATCTCTTCAGTAGCCCCTTGAGATATTTCTGCTGATGGATCATTATTCCATCATTGGTTTGCTTGATTTGAAGCCCTAGGAAGAACCCAAGTTCTCCCATCATACTCATATAAAATTCACTTTTCATCAAATCTGCGAACTCATCACACAAATCAGGATTAGTAGTTCCGAACAAAATATCATCAACATATATCTGAACCACTAACAGATCAGTTCCTTTGTCTTTTAAGAATAGTGTCTTGTCAATCGAACCTCTCTTATATCCATTTTCTAAAAGAAAGCTGGAAAGTCTCTCATACCAAGCTCTAGGAGCTTGTTTGAGATCATAAAGAGCTTTATCAAGTTTGAAAACATGGTTTGGCAAGTCACTATCCTCAAAGCCCGGGGGTTCCTCCACATAAACATCTTCGTTCAAATAGCCATTAAGAAAGGCTGTCTTAACATCCATTTGAAAGAGCTTGAAGTTCATGTGGGCTGCAAATGCAATTAAAATCCTYATTGCTTTAAGCCGGCCAACTGGAGCAAAGGTTTCATCATAATCAATTCCTTCTTGTTGATTAAACCCTTGAACCACTAGCCTATCTTTATTTTTTTTTTTTGGTAATTAAAAGTAATTATTCATTACCAAGAAAAAAGGGAATACAAGGACACAAACAGTCCCACAAACAACCCCTACTGAGCAGAAGCTCTACAACTCACTCGAAAAAGAACAAGAGACACCAAAAAAGCCACAGACTGAGCWACATGCTGAAAAAGAAAAACATTCCTATTACACCACAAAACATAAACAGTCTCTGTAAAACAACAAACATACAGCTGACTCCTAACAGAAGACCGCCTACTAGCAGCCACAGCCCATTGCACCTCATGAGACCAATCAGCAACACCCCTACCAATACCAATAGAAGTCAAAACAGCACTCCAAACTTGAGAGGAGATAGGGCAGGCAAAAAAGACGTGAGCTACAGTTTCCACACCCCCTTGACAAAGCTGNAAATATTTCCGTATCTAAATTTCCGTTGCTATATGCCTGTTTTTTTGTAGTGTAATAACAAAACAGAAACACAACCAGTAGTGGAAACTACTAATTATATTAAAGTCATAGCAAATATAGGCAGCTCAAACAGTATTCTAGAGGTGTTGATGCTACCAAGTGTTCCTGCAAACAGTAGCAAAGGTAATAGTCCTACTTAATTAGTTATTACAGACCAGTAGGAAACCAAATTACATAGAATAATGTTTTTATAAATTGAGAGAGGGGAAACCAGTGATAGAGTTTTTTGAAAAATAGGAGGTGTTAGCAGCAATAGAATAAGAAAAGAGGCAATTTTATCGGCTCCAGAGTCATTTCCAGTCTCATCATCATCATCATCCTTCTCGAGGTCCTTTGAAGCATCATCTTCTTCCTCCACTTCCTCTTCTTCCTCATTCTCAGAAACCAGATCTTCATCCTCCTCAACAGCATAGGAAGACTCTTCCTTGTCAGCAGAATCCTCCTGACTTGGAATACCTGCTTAGTCAAGGCGAACCTCAACCCTTCTGTAGGATTTTTGAAGAGCAGTACAAAGTTGAGTGACACTATTGTTTATGGATTACATCATAGTGTTTTGGTCACTCAATTGCTTCACCAAGGCATAAGTTTCCTGAACTGATTCAGTACTGGTCCCTGCACCTATTGCATTCCCCTTAACATCATCCTGCATCTTCAAAACACCACCTCCATAGCTCATGCCTTTCAGACCTATAATCTGATTGGTGAAATGGGACATTGTTCCATAATCACCCACCATAGGAATCTTATAGTGATTGAACACTAAGGTCAGCCAYCCACCATAAGGCAGAGCATGTTTTGACTTCTCAACACAGCTGACCATATGTCCAAGAACCATAGCAGGGAGATTGACTGGAATGTGTTCCATGAGACAGTAGATAAGAACACTATCCATCAACCGTACACACATACGACCTTGCGCTCTAGGAAACACAATTTTTGAGGCTATTGTGTGAAATATCCTCATAATTGGTTCCCTTAGATGGCCGATGGTGTACCTCTGCTTAGGGTCAGGTGGACCATTGAACAATCTATTCTGGATCTGTTCTGTTGTGACTCCTTTAACACTTGGCCAATTTTCACGAGAATACACATCAAGACCCTTAGTGGGAACCTTAAGAATTTCAGCCAGTTTCTTCTCAAATAGGTTTATAGGAGTTTTCTTAACAAAGGCAAAATAAGATCCATCATCCTTCGTGTGCAGGTGAGCATAAAATTCTTCAACCGAAGGCAAAAACACATCTAGTTCTTTATCAAACAACACAGACCATTTTTGGAAATCTAGGGCATCTCTATTTTCATGCATGAACTTCTGTTCTGCCCAACTTTTAGCAATATAGAAACCAACTAGTATCTGCCTATCAGAGAGATCATACAGAGGTTGAGGACTGATAAACTTACTTTTTTTGGGCTTTGGGCTCTAAACTACCGTTAGTGCAGATTGCTTTCTCTTCTTGTCCGCAGGGGATTGGTCTAGRTGGTTGTGGTCCTGCCTTTACTTCTTTTCCTTTGGAAGCTTTATCACCCTTCCTAGCAACCGTCTTGACTCGTACAACTTTGCTTGATGTAGTTTGATCCTCCGAACCTAACCCTACATCAGTTTCCCCCTCAGTAGCAGCAACCTCCTTTTCTTTTTTCTTCTCCACTGGTTTGGGAGTGGTCTTGGGTGTAGGGATTTTGGATTTTGTGGTGGTTTTTGATGGTTGTTTAGTGGTGGTGGTTTTGGGTACTTCCTTCACAACTTCCTTCTGAACCACCTTAACCACTTTGGTTGGGGGTTTCTTAGATGCTGCCTTTTTGGCCTTCATCTCCTTCCTCATCGCACCAATTAAGTCCTCCTTCTCAACTTCTTCAACCTCCTGTTCAACCGGTTCGGACTCCGTAACCGGTTCAGACTCCTTTTCTTCAAATTCTTTCTCCTTCTCCGATTCCTCCGGCTTAGAGTGCTCCACCGATTCTGGTGTAGTACTCTTTTGTGTGGGTGAGATAGGCTTTTTTGGAGTGGTGGTTTTTGTAGGTTTTGGAGTTGCGGTTTTGACAGTTTTGGAGGTGGCTTTAGGAGTTGCAGTTTTGTGGTGGATTTTATAGTGGTGGTTTTGCTGGTTGTCGCCTTCTTTGAATTTCTCCTTATAAGAGGTTCCTCTTCCTCTTCCTCAACTTCTTCTTCTTCCATAATTTCCTTCACAACCGACTCAATTACTTTCTCAAACTCCTTGATTTTGGTCACGATTTCTAGAGATTCTGTTACTTCCTTCTCTACTAACCTAGAACTTCTTCTCTTAGACATGATGAGACTGAATTGTGACTCTGATTTGAGCAAAGAACAYAACAGAATACCTGAGCAATTTCTGTCTCAAGAATTCAGAGAGAAAAGAACACGGAGAAAGCACAATTAGAATTTGCGAGAAGAAAATATATATAACCGCAAGTGAGAGAAAGAAAAATGGAAAGTGTTTGATCAAATGAAGAAGAAAATATTTTGATCACATGCAAGATATTTATATCAAGGAAAGATTGGAAAACAACGGATGTTTGGCAAGAAATRTGAACAATTATCCGTTCTTACAAAGTGACAGTTGTCATAATTACAGCCGTCGTTGCAATCACWACTAGATATTTGTCTTCGGGCGACCGCTTTTAGTGACCGATTTTTAGTCGGTCGCTATTGCAACCYTTAGCGACCAATTATCGGTTGTAAAAATTAGCGACCGATGTTTCGGTCGCTAAGGGATTAAACCTTTGGCGATATTGGGTTATTGGGTTTTTTAACCCTCGCCTTTTAAAAAAATTTAGCGACCGATGTCAAAATCGGTCGCTATTAGCAACTGATCGAGAATTCAGTCGCTAAATGTTTTTAAAAAAAAGAAAAAATAAAAACAAGAAATTCAAAATTAAACCAATTAAGCAACCTCATTCATTGACTTCTGTCACTCAACCCTAAGCCTCATTATTCACTCTCTCACCCACCTCTTCTCTCTCCTCTCTCACTCTACGTACTCCTCACCTTATCTCTCCTCTCTCACTACTCTCACCACTCTCCTTTATCAGATTTTCAACCAAATTCGAGTTTAATTTGCTAAATTGCGCCTTGTTTTGGAACCCTAGGATTCATGGCGATGTTGAGCTTTTTCGTTTGCTGTCGTTGGGCGCGAAAATACCTAGATCTGGTATTACTTCGTTTTTCATTGGGGGAATTTTTTTCGTTTGCTTTACTTCGTTTTTTATAGTTCAGATCTAGGGTTTTTAATTTATGGGTCTTTTAACAGTCCAGTGAGTGAAATTGGCCAAATTTTATTCATCAATGGGAGAATCAGCGACGGCAGCAGCATCAACAACATCAATTACGACAACTGCGAGTTTGAGTAATGGAAATTGTGGCGGCGAGTTTGGACTAGTATGCGTACTGTGAAATATTTTGATGGAAAAACATATGAGAGGGTAGGAATAAGTCGTCAGCCAAATATCATGGGCAAGGTATGTGTTTCCTCGGCGTATTGATAGTGCCACTAATTTACCAATTATCATAAGTTTTTTGTTTGGGTTGCACAGAAATGTGCAATAGAGCTAACTTTTTGGGAGCTGTTACTTTTTTGTTTGGTGCATATGCAAAACAGGGAAGTTACTTTGAAGTTTTGATAGTTTTTGGGAGCTTTGATTTGCAATTTCTATCTTTGTTTGAGTGTGCTCTTTCTGCCTTTGAGGTTACTGTTCCATCAAATATGGAAAATGTTGCATGATTTGGTACTCCGTATTTTGAATTCATAAAAAGTGTTGTTGGGAATGCTAATTAATTGTTGTATTGCATTGTTGTTGATTATGGTGCTATATTAGATATGGTAGATTATGAAGGCCAAAAGAATGTAAAACAGATTTAAAGATATAAAAATTAACTTATTTACAAAGTATTTGGGTGCATCTCTAAATGCGCAAAACTCAATCATTTAACTGATGTCTGTTGTATTGTACGGAGTAACATTTAGCACCCTTTGGGTGCATCTCCTTTTAATTTAATTGCTCACTTTCATACAAAAAAAAAGTCTCCTTCCTTTGTGTCTCAGCTAATTTTGGCTTTGTTCAAGGACTCACACTATCTCATAATTGTAAATAGTCAAGTCAATTTCATAATCTTACTCAATTTCTTTATTGCTAAGACTTATAAATGTGTGGATCTAGAGGGCGTACAGAAGGCCGCCACATATTCATGGTGAGATATCTAAAAATAAATACTTCATATAATGTGTTCATGTGTTGTGATGTAAAGTGTTGGTTTTGAAATTAGAAATGATCAACTGATATATTGACTCAAATTATCACAGCAAGGTATATGCACTAGATGAAAAAGGCGTGCTACCAGACGAGCTCTGGAATTTGGTCTACCTCACTAACTTGTATGGCTTCTCTATATAATTTGACTATGGACTTGTCACATTTTTCGGTCAATAGCTGCAATTAAGAAAAGACTATGGAAATAGTTTTAAAAGGAGTCTTTAAGTGAATTTGTCTACCTATAATCAACAACACATTTGAATTAGGGACTATGACCATTAGTTTATTCATATACGTTTGTCGATTCCTTGAAGTTCAATAGATGTGARACATAGTATGCTTACTTTTGCAGAGGTATTAGTGCAAACAATTTTTCTGGTTCCTTGCCATCAGAGATTGGAAACCTAAGAAAATTGCAACAATTGTAAGTTCTAATTCTTGTTTGTTGACTGATGCATATCGAGATTGTTTGTMGCACGAAAGTTATAAAAATTCCTGTTTGTCATTTCTCATTCAAGACATTCATATTTGTTGCATTGTTGTTCTGCCAGCTAAATGTGTGATAGAAACAGATGTGGTGAAAATATTTTTTGAGGAATTACCGGGATATCGTTGTAACATTATTCCCTTTCCTTAACAGGTACATTGACAGTTCTGGTGCAAGTGGTGTAATCCCTTCAACATTTGCTAATTTAGAAGACCTGCAGATTGTGTAAGAGCTCAAAATGATTCGACCCACTCATTTACTGAACTCATTTCTAAATACTTATTTAAAAAAGTTCCTTGCGACGTTATTTGCAGTGTTTTATTGCTTTCACCGAGGGGCAACTTTTGATCATTCAGGTGGGCATCAGACATGGAATTAACAGGACCTATACCTGAGTTCATAGGGAAGTGGAGCCAACTAACAGATCTGTGAGAAATTAACTTAGAATATTCTGATTTCACATTTTACCTGTTCTTGTCAATTCAATTAATAAATAATTTAATAGTAAAAGCTTTGGTAACTGAGCCAGTGGGAAGACAAAGAGTTTCTAGTAATAGTACTCCGTTTAGTATAATTTTCTTTGTATTCATATCCGGTATTGTGCGATACTATAAATACCATCATCATTTTCCAAACTAACCTCATTGCAGCAGTTGTGGGTTGCTCCCTCTTTGTTATTTATTTTGTCTTTCTCAATATGTTTGTGTTGGTCACTCATTAATATAAAGACGCATCTGCATTCTTAAGAAGACATTCAAGAACTTAATTTTTTCAGCTGTATCTGTCATGCAGGAGAATCAGTGGCTTGTTAAATGGGAGCTCATCCCTTGATTTTGTAACTAGTCTTACATCCTTAAACATCCTGTAAGATTACATGATTCTAGCAAACTTATGAGCTTCTCTTAGCTCTCATTTTACTATGCCTTTTTTTCACTTGATATTTGATAACTCCTTTTGTTTTCCTGGAGAGTTCTGAAAAATAACAACATCACAGGCCCCATACCTCGGAGTATAGGAGGACTAGAAAGTTTGAGACAATTGTAAGTTTTTGTTATTCGGCTAATTCTAGATCAATGTTGTAGGATCATTTTTATGTATATGGATGTCTAGAGCCAAAGATATTAATTCGTATTATAGTATGAAATTTGCAGTGGAAAGAAATCTATTGATGTGTAGTCAGTTCGATTTTTGAAGTTTCAAAATCTTGTTGGACAACCAAAAATTAAGATTGGAATTTATAAATAAACAAGAGAATAAGTTTCTTTTGGATCAAGGGTAATGCACTAATACATTAAGTCAAACTAAGAAAAAATTCTCCATCTTTCCCTTCTGATCACATCACTATTCCATCATCTATTTATACCACCTTAATTCACCTTGATTTTCCATTGTTTGAATATTTGTACTCTGCTTATCCGAAATGTCAATCCAAACACGCCCTGAGTGTCAAACAAGTACCAAATGGAGCACCTACATAGATAAGACTTCCTACTTGTTTTGTACTTATTTAGTAGTTTGGATGAACGGAAAATAATTTTCTCCTTAGGACTACACGAATTAGCACTTTTGGTTCATGCACACTTATAAGACTAAGGCTTTGATTGATTGATTAAAAGAATAACATGAAGTTGGACCTATTAAAGTAATGTCCTTAACARTCAGTGAAGTGTTCCGAAGTGGTATGATGGTAGCACTTTGCTTCACACTATTATAGTAGGTACAATCATTGAAAATGTTGATGGCGATTTTATCTACATGGACATAAATAGTGACTCTATTTTCTTATTTATTGTCTTTTGGCTTCTATTTTATTTCCTTTGGCATTGATGAAAGTGAATGACATCAGGTACCTAAGCTTCAACAGCTTAACAGGACAAATTCCAGACTGTCTTCAGTCTCAGCAGTCTTATTTACTTGTGAGTATTGTTCCTTGTTACTCTTCAGGCAATATCTGCTTGTGAGTAGCTGTTTAGGCTGTTGTTTTGTTTTTTTATCTCTACAAAACACATAATTCAGATATTATACGAGGTTTCTTTCTTTATGCTTAGGTTTCTTGGAAATAATAGGCTTACAGGGGCTCTTCCTGCTCGAAAAATCTCATCTCTAACTACTATGTAAGCTATGTTATTTACAAAGTATTTGGGAACAAAGTATTTCCCTACAGTGCAGGTCCCTCTTAGAAACTATTGTCCAATGTTGACGGTGCTAAGTCATCTTGTGTTTTAATTAGATGGCGAGCTTTTGCAATTTTTGATGATTTGTGATGGAAAATATTTTGTTTGTCTTTTAGGGTGTTCACATACTGCCAAGGGATTTTGTGGCTGAGCAAATGAAGTCTCTGTGATTTCAGATATGGAAGTTGATGTGGTTAGTTACTTTCTGAATCTTTCTTGTAAAGAATGGTTCTATCTTACAAGGGGCATACATCATACKAGTGGGAATTTTTTTCTAAAATTGTCTTACCTTTGAAGCAGTTAACATAATGATTCAGGTAGCATTTTATTCATTAATTTTCTTTAGCTTTTACTGTTTTCCAAATTTATATTTTATCTGTTAGGTAATGGATTTTTTTTTATTTTTTTATTTATTTTTTAATAAATTCCCCTGTTTTTCAAGATTATACCCACATGCGATGCCTACGTGGTTGTTGATTTTCTGGACATCATTTGGGGTAGGAATTGTGATCTTTTTGGTTAATTTGGACTTGGAAACTGTACAAGTATTCAGAAGAAGAGACAAAGATTAGCATTACTAAATGTTGTGTGGTTGCTCATGCCTTTGCGCTTCTAGACTTCTAGGTGTTTGAATGTAAATTCCTTCCCCCCCCGCAATTGTAAATGCTCATTGATTGTAATATTGTATCTTAGAATCACAATTTTACTTCTAGGGGTCATTTGTCGTGTCTGAAATGGTTTTAGGTGAAGATTTTTCGGCTAAACTAGGCTGACGATGTGTACTGCTCCATACTAATCTAGATTATGTTGGACTTTATGGAGGCTGATATTTAAGAAGTATATTCTTTTATTTTTTCAAAGATGTGTTTTTAGATACTAGGTTGAATATTACATTAAAAAAAATGGAAAAGGACATTTAGCGACCGAAATGCGGTCGCTAATTTCCTTTTCCCTCTAATATTTTGGAGGATATCTTAATAAAAAAATCGGTCGCAAAATCGGTCGRTAATTTTTTTTAGCGACGTAAAAAAGGCGATCGARGTTAGCGACTGAAAATCGGTGGCTAATTTATGTTAGCGACCGATTTTCGGTCGCTAACGTCGGTCGCCCGCGTACATTTATCTTGTTGTGAATTAATTCCAAATTTGAAATCGGCTGAAATTAGAATAAAATATTCACAAATTAACCGCCTCAAGAACCTGGTTCCCAAGTGGTCTTCCACTGGTCTGTGCAAACACATTTTTTTTCAAGACTTGATTGATCAGTTCAGCATTGCATAAGAAAATTGCGAGCCCTAAATAAGAAAAGAAAAGAGAAACAAAACAAATACTCAAAAAATATATATACAAGGAAGACATCATTTTGATTAGCCAAAGGAGGCAAGTCAAGACCTAAGAGCTCATTATCTAATTTTAATCATACCCAGCAAGGTACGAAGCTTTATGAACACTTTTTGCTTAAAGGTTTTGTAAATATGTCATGTAGTTGATCTTCTGACCTGCAAAATTCTAACTCAACATTACCTTTTTCAACATTGTCCCTCAGAAAATGATGTTTAATCTCAATATGCTTGGTTTTAGAGTGTTAGACAGGATTTTTTGAAATATTGATAGCACTTGTTTTGTCACATAAAATCGGAACACTTCCGAAACAGACCCCAAAATCCTTTAGTTGTGACTTTATCCATAAGAGCTGAGTACAACACAAAAGTTGCAATGTACTCAGTCTCGGCTGTAGATAAAGCCACAAAATTTTGTTTCTTAGATCCCCATGAGATGAGGCAAGAACCTAAGAAATGGGCCATTTCAGAAGTGTTCTTCCTGTCCARAATAAAACCAGCAAAGTCAACATCTGTGTATCCAATTAAGTTCATACTGCTTCCTTTTGGATACCACAGACATAGATCATCAATACCATTCAGCTACCTCGGGATCCTCTTAACAGCCTTTAGGTGAGATTCCTTAGGGTTGCTTTGAAATCTAACACACGACCCTACTGAAAATACTATATCTAGCCTACTTGCAGTCAAGTACAATAATGAGCCAATCATACCTCTGTACAGCTTACCCTCAACATCTTTTCCCTTCTCATCAAGGCTTAGTTTTGTGGAAGTTGGAATAGGTATTTCATAGGATTTGCTGTCTTACAGACCATATCTAGGGATGCAAACGGGGCGGGGCGGGGCGGATATTGCAATTCCTATCCCCATCCCCACCTACTTATGGAATCCCATCCCCGTACCCATCCCCGCGCGATATTTCTTTTATTCCCATCCCGCCCCGGCGGGGACATATATTGAACTATCCCGCCCATGACCCAGTGGTCTCCAATTACCCACCTCAATACCCGTATTCCGCCCGCACACCCCGCAAAATCCCACCTAAGACCCATGAAATCCCCAACAAGCCAAATAAACACAACAATTCAAAGCCCAATAACACACAAACAAGGCCAAAAAAAACTAAACTCACAATACAGATATATAAGCCCAAAAAACCTAAAAAAATAAATAAAATTTTCAGTTAGTAACCCAAAAAAATAAAAAAATTCAATTATTAATTTTAAAAATGCGGGGCGAGGCGGGGCGGCGCTTGCAGGGCGGGGATGGGGCGAGTAGCCAAAAAACCACTCCCCATCCCCATCCCCGCGGTGGTACATTTCATCCCCATCCCCGCCCCATCCTCCGTCAAAGTTGACCCTATCCCCGCCCGTGTGAGCTGGGATGGGGCAGAAAGGTCTCCTACTTGACCCGACCCCACTTGCATCCCTAACCATATCTCTTCCAGTAGCCCCTTTATTCTGCTGAATGGATCATTATTCCATCATGTGTTGCCTTGATTTGGAACCCTAGGAAAACCCAGTCTCCCATCATACTCATTATAAAATTCACTTTTCATCAAATCTGGCAACCATCACCACAATCAGGATTAGTAGTTCCGAACAAAATATCATCAACATATATTCCTGAACCACTAACAGATCAGTTCCTTTGTCTTTTAAGAATTAGTTGTCTTGTCAATCAACCTCTCTATTATATCCATTTTCTAAAAGGAAGCTGGAAAGTTTCTCATACCAAGCTCTAGAGCTTGGTTGAGATCATAAAGGCTTATCAAGTTTGAAAACATGGTTTGGCAAAAAGTCACTATCCTCAAAGCCCGGGGGTTCCTCCACATAAACATCTTCTGTTCAAAAAAGCCATAGAAAGGTGTCTTAAATCCATTTAAAGAGCTTGAAGTTCATGTGGGCTGCAAATGCAATTAAAATCTCTGATTGCTTTTAGCCGCCAACTGGAGCAAAGTTTCATCATAATCAATTCCTTCTTGTGATTAAACCCTGAACCACTAGCCTATCTTTATTTCTTTTTTGGTAATTAAAAGTAATTATTCATACCAAGAAAAAGGAATACAAGGACACAACAGTCCACAACAACCCCTACTGAGCAGAGCTCTACAACTCACTCGAAAAGAACAAGAGACACAAAAAGCCACAGACTGACTACATGCTGAAAAAGAAAAAACATTCCTATACACCACAAACATAAACAGCTCTGTAAAACAACAAACACTACAAGCTGACTCTAACAGACCGCCTACTAGCAGCCACAGCCCATTGCACCTCATGAACCATCAGCAACACCCCTACCAATACCAATAGAAGTCAAAACAGCACTCCAAACTTGAGAGGAGATAGGGCAGGCAAAAAAGCGTGACTACAGTTTCCACACCCCTTGACAAGCTGGCACTGAGTAGGAAAGAGAACACCGTGCACGGAGCCAACTGCTAGCCTATCCATGCAGACTAAGCCACAGAATAAAATGCTCTAGGAGAATGCCTGATCTATGCACACCAACCTGCACCAGGGGACTTTAGTTGCCTATCCCTGACATGGCTAATAAAACTCCCTAATAGAAAGTTTACCACAACCACAAAATATCCAACCAACCATTGATCAACACAAAGACCTAGACTGCAAATTTAGCCAAGAACCCAGGAACAACTCCCAGAAATAGTGCAGTCCAAAAAAGTCCCTCCCTTAATGTAGTAGGCATGAACCCATCTAACCCACAACTTATCCACTTTGTTAGCCAAATCCCAGAGTAACTTAGTCACAGCCACCTTGTTCCACAAAGAAACCAAAATAACATTCCAACCACCAGAAACCTTGGGCAAACACAAATGGGACCAAGCAACTAAAGCCTTCCTGGAAGGATTCAGCCTCCCAGTCCATAAGAAAAGCCTGCAGTACCCTTCAATCTCCTTCAAAATCTTCTTAGGGAGTAAAAAGATCTGGCACCAATAAGTCTGGACCCCAAATAAAACACCCTTAATAAGCTGAAGCCGACCAGCATAAGATAGGAACCTAGTAGTCCAACACTTAATCCTGGCAACGATTTTCTCAACAAGCGGCTTACAGGCCTGATAACCCAATTTCTTAGCAGAAAGGGGAACTCCCAAATATCTGAAAGGAAGGGAGCCAATTGGAACACCAAGAGCCTCACTCAAACCCAACTGAGCTGTAGAGCCAACACCACCAAAGTAAGCTTCAGATTTGTGCAAATTAGCCTCCAYACCAGAAGTATGAGAAAACTTAGTAAAAGCTTGAAATAGACACTGAAGAGATATCAAATCTGCCCTAGCAAACAAGAGTAAGTCATCTGCAAACATCAAATGAGTAATCCCAAGTTTTTCACACCTCGGATGAAAATTGAAATTCGGATCAGTAGCCATAAGCTTCAAACACCGAGAAAGGTATTCCATACCTAAAGTAAACAAGAAAGGAGACATAGGATCCCCTTGCCTTAAACCTTTTTTAGCYTGAAAAAGAGGAGATGGGACTCCATTAATCAAAACAGAGWAACTCACTGAAGTCACACAAGCCATCACCCAATTGCAGAACTGAGGAGGGAATCCCAAACCAGTCAACATCTGCCTCAAAAAGTCCCAGTTCAAGGAGTCATAAGCTTTCTTAAGATCAATTTTACACATACATCTAMGGGAGAGATGCTMACGAGAATAAGCTTTGATCAACTCAGTAGCTAGCAAAATATTATCAGCTATATGCTTGCCAGGGATAAACCCTGCCTGTGCTTCACAAACCACACTATCCACAACTGTAGCCAATCTAGCAGTGAGTATTTTGGAGATAATCTTGTAAAACACAGTGCAAGATGCCAAACTATAACACCTGAGTCATCCAATTTGTTTCTGAATACCCATTTGGTTCCAATAACAGACATGTGATCCTTCATGGGTTCAAGATGCCAAACTTGATTTCTCTCAAACTAATTGAGTTCATCTTGCATAGCTAGAACCTAATTTGGATATTTGTGCTTTCCAATGTTGAACCTAGTCTGGTACTAGTTCCCCCTATGTCATTTACATTTTGAATGGATGAACCTGTTCCTCGAGTGATCTCAGCTACATCATCTTCATATGGATGTGCCTTTGAGTCACTTTCTTCTTCCCTTACCTCTTGAGCTACTTGATTCTGTGTTGTACCAGACTCTTTCTCTCTAGGAGAGTTGTGTGGTGAGTCTAGTCCAGCATCATTTCCTTCCTCATCTCTTGTGAAGTTCAACATACCTATCTCGAACTCATCAGCATTTAGGGGTGAGCACAYGTCCGGTCTGGACCTGAAATCGGACCGAACTGAAATTTGGATTGGACCGGATCGGACCGTTAATTTTGGTCCAATTCCAAGTCCAAGAAAATATAGGATTTCGGTTTTCCGGTCCGGTCCAGTCTAAAACCGGAATTCCGGTCTAGACCGAATTTTTTTWAAAATATATATCTTTAAGCTAATTCACACTCACTAACTGAATGATAACAATATRACATTATTCACTATTCACACTTTGCTACTCTCACTGCCTCACACAATTCATTTGCAAATCGCAAAACCCAACACTCCTCCCTCCTCCCTCCTTCTCCTCCCTCTTCTCTCTCCTCTCTCCTCTTCCAAACKTCATCGCCTCGTTGGTCCTCCGTCGTCGACCGCCGCTCCTCCGCGGGRCCTCCCTCCACTCTGCCACTCCTTCGCAGGCCCACCCTGCTCCGTAACTCCTCGGCCTTCTTCGTTAGCAGCAACTGCGCCACCAATACCACCCCACTTCACCACAATAGCTGCGCCACCACCCCACTTCGCCCATCCCATTTCAGTCGTCACCGTCTTCTCAAGTCCTTTACAGTAGATCTACAAGTCTACAATCACACTTAAAGTGTTGGTGGTTTTTTTTTAATTTTTGTATCTAATTTTTTTTGTTTAATTATTTCAACTAATTGAACTAAATTGTGAAATATAGTGACTAGAAATTTAAAAATTTAATTAATTTATTTATTTTTGTGAATGTGTAATTGTTTGTGATTGTGTTACTGTGAATTTTCGCTTGCAAGTTAATGGAGTGAGATTTTTTTTATTTTGCTAATAAAAACACAAAAACAACACAAAATAAGGCAAGCTATTGATTAGTTTATGACTAATAATGTGTGATTAACACTTAAACAAACAAAGAGGCTTACCTAATTATTGAAGTGTCTGCTATACAAAAACAAAGAATTGATATGATACAGATATATGTCCCTTACAATAAAGTTGTTGGCTTTAAACATACTTCATATATACACAAGTATATTTATGATGCTACTAGATCTTGATTCTACCTATATAATTAATTTAATAAAACATAATATTTAAAGATATTATTTTAATTTTTCTTTGCAAATTGCTATACGTACCTGCGAATGAAATGCTCAAAGATTGGTTTCAAATTCAACATGGTTTCCTTTGTCACACAGTTGGGAAATGCTTAAGAGGTTGTGTTTCAAACCTTCAATGAAGTAAACATTATCAATTGCTTGAGAGAGTGTCTTACCAACCTTACCTATACCTTTGATCAAACCTTTGCTATTATCTCCGAAGGTAACACTTCCTCCTTCATAGGCTGCGAGTGAAAGAAATTGACTTTTATCACCAGACATGTGTCTTGAGCAACCACTGTCCAAATACCAATATGGCTTTCCTTTCACTCTAACCTACACAAACAAATCAAGGTTTAGTCTTGGGAACCCAGATTTTCTTGGGTTCCATGTTCTTTGAAACTGGTTTGACTCTATCCTTTCTTACCTTGATTTGTTTCACAGTTGTCCCTTTGATTTTATCATGTTTTACTTTTTGGACCTATTCTGTGTGTGACCTTTAGGACTTTTAACATGTGACTAATTTCTTTTATCATGTTTTTGCTTAGTCCAYCATAAATCAATCATATGTCCATTCTTACCACAATAGGTGCAAACCTGCATGTCCTTTACAAACACATACTTACCTCGCTTGAATTCCGAAATCCAAGCACCATCTCTGCCTAACTTTTGTGGCTGTTGGGAGTTGGAAACAGTACACCCTAATCCAAACCTCTGAAAATTTCCAGATTGAGAGGTTAGGATATTTAGAGTACTTTGAGCATCAAGCAACCTGTTCATCTGTCTTAGGCAATCACTTAGATCCTGTTCCTTGGTTTCAAGTTTCTTAAGTTTAGCTTCATGAAATTCTGCAGCAATGGCAAGATCCAATTTTGCCCTATGAAGCTCATCTTTGAGTTTTGAAACCAATTACAAGTCTGGTTTATTAGTGGTCTCAATGTTTTTGCCTTTTTGTAGTTTGTATATTTCGGCTTGAAGATCACAACTTTTACCTTCATATTCTAAATGTAAAGATTCAATATCAACATCTTGATTACCAGAGGCAAGTTCAGTGTTGATATTTTTCTTTAAATTGAATATTTCAGATTGCAAATCACAGATCTTACCCTCATATTCCAAACACAAATCTTCGACATTAACATTTGCACCACTAGTGCTAGCAAGAGAGTTTTTTATATTCACATACTCTTTGAACAATTCCTTAACATCATCAATCATATAATTATGAGCTAGAATCAGATCAGCATGTTCTAGAGTAAAACTCTTCTGTTTAAGCAACTCGAAATTTATTCCTTCCATTTCAACATCCTTAACTTTACTAAAACCTTTGTCATTGTTTTGATAAAAAAATTCTCCAGAAAAATGTGACTGTGGTTTTAGTAACTCAAGTTCCATATTCTTCTGATCTAAACTTATTTCAAGCTCTGAAATTTTTTCTTTCAACTCTGTACAAATAAGTACAAGTTCAGCAGAACGACATTCAGTTAGGTCCAAATTTCGTGTTGCTTCTTTTAATATTTTCTTGTTAGCTTATAAGCAGCATTACCTTTAACATTTTGTTCTATAGCAGAATCTATAAAACRTAATWACTCATCTCTATCAAAGTACTTCATTTGATCTTGCATGTCAGAGATAGTTACCTGTTCCTCATCTGAAGAGCTGCTTCCTACCATGAGACACATGTGACCTTTTTTTCCAGAACTGGTCTCTCTCTAGTCTACGTCCCCCAACATAGTAGTTACACACACAAGAGCCTCGTCCTCCTCGCTTTCACCACCTGAGTTTGAATCTCCCCAAGCACCAAGCATGACTCTTTTAGTTATCTTCCTCTCTCGTTGTCCTCCCTTGTCGTTTTTCCATGCTGGACAATCTTTGATCATGTGTCCAGCTTCACCACACTTGAAGCAACCAGTGCTAGTACTGGTCTTCTTTGAGTTACCCTTGTTCTTCCAAGACTTCCCTTTATATTGAGATCTAAGACTCCTCTCGAATCTTCTTGCCATGAGACCTATCTCATCCAAATCTTCCTCATTCTCTTCTCCTTTCAAGGCTAAGCCACGACTCTTGGTTGTACTCTCTTCTTTTGAATCAATTAACATCTCATGTGTCATTAAAGACCCAATGAGTTGTTCTACAGTCAAGGTAGATAGATCCTTGGCTTCCTGTATTGCAGTAACCTTGGGCAGCCATTTACCTGTTAAACTCCTTAGAATTTTTCTGACCAAATCTTCACTGTTGAAGCTTTTGCCAAGAGATTTCATTTTATTTATAATAGACATAAAACGAGTAAACATATTTCTTATATTTTCATCTCGATTCATATCAAAAGTTTCATATTTAGACATAAGCATATCCACCTTAGATCTCCTGACTTCACTAGTTCTTCATAGGCTAATTCTAGGGTTTCCCATATTTCTTTAGCAGAATAGCATGCTATGGTACGGCTTACCTCATTGTCAGTAATACCTTGTTGAAGAAGAGACATGGCTTTGGCATTTTTCTCAAAAGTCTTCAAATCTGTCGAAGTGTATTCACTTTCTTTCTTCTTTGTGCCCTCAGAATTAGCAGCAACCTTCCTTGGACCATTTTTTACAATCATCCAGCACTCATAGTCAGTGCCAATGATAAAGTTCTTCATGCAAATCTTCCACCATGGATAGTTAGTTCCGTTGAACTTGGGCAACCTTGATCCTCCGTTTCCGTCTGACATATCTTGAGTAGACATTTTTATCTTCCTTCTCTAGGTGTTACCCTTTCAAGAAGTTAGGCGCTGATACCAATTGAAAGTGCAAATTGTACTCAAGAGGGGGGTGAATTAAGTATAAGTGTATGTTGTAATTTTCTCAATTAGTTAAAACCAGTTAAGAACCAATTCTCAAGCAGCAGAAAGTAATTGCTAGAAAATAAACAACACCAAGATTTAACGAGCTTTGACTTCTAATAAGTCTACGTCCTCCACTCACGCACTCATTTATTAATCACCTCTGATTGACAAAAGAATACACATAATCTGAATATGCACCTCTGCACAAACAGATCCCCAACTTCCACCTATGGAAGTTCTACCTAATCACCAACTCTGGTGATTCAAAATGAACTTGATCCCCGACCAAGTTCCCCAGCAAATAAACTCTTAATCTGCTCACTTGACAACACTTTGTCTCTCAAATACAAATTAGCCTTAATGCTTGAATGAGAGTAAATTAAAACCTAAGTGTAGTAATGGATTAATGCTAGGTCAATATCAAGAGAGAGCTTTTGCAACTATATTTTTTCAGTTTATGACTCGTGAAAAAGTGTTAGGGTTTATGTGTACGAGCACCTCTTAGATAAGCCTTTTGTAAGTATATTGCATGAGATCARAAGAATATATTTTCCTTGGAAATAAATAATATTTCACGGAAAAATATTCTACTGTTTTTTTTTTCAAGCAAATAAAATCAGCTTCTGAACTCAACAATATACTTTTCATACTTAAGAGGCTTTCTGCACAAAAACCATTCCATCCGTTTATTTTCAAAATCAACTTTACACGGAAATAAACTTTCTAAAAATACGGATGTTAGGAAGTAAACTTGAGAGGACTGGTCTGGAACTATTCCCAAACTGTTCCAGTCAACTCAATTTACTTGAAGTTGTCTATAACAAACAACCGAGATTACTTGTTGTATCCAAGTTGCTCAACTCTTTAATACTGACCTTTATAATGCATTTTATCAATCCAAAACTACTTACATTGTAACTACGACCTAAATCTATAACTCTTGAAAGCTTGGTCTTCATGCAATCTTCAAGATGTAGCTTCATGAGCTTCATCTTTGCATTCTTTGAACTTGAGTCTTTTATCTGTACATGCAAACAGAACTTGCATATCTATTTTAGTTCAAAGTGGTTTGTCATCATTCAAAACTCAAGGTAGGAACTCAACWATCTTTCTTAGCATATAACTTTCCTTAGCCGCACTTGGCTTAGTAGCCAAGTATAGGTTAGCATAGCATGGAGGTAATCTTTCTTCCCTACGATACAGTTGTAGTCAGACTCTATCCCTACTTTAATGGATGGCTTTTGTTTCTCTTCATTTTTGTTTGTTTTAAGCTTTAGTTTAGTTCCACAACAAGTTTATTTTCTTATATTCACATACTCTGTACTTCTTCTACCACCTTAMGAGCCATATTTTTATGTTAGTGAGGTTATGTATATAATCAGTAAACAAAGGAGCAGCCCCCTACTGAACCAAAAACAACATTGGGCGGTTGACTTGTTGGTGGAGTGCAAAATCACCTCAACAGGTTTTTTGGCGACCACAGTGGGAGAAAAGTGTACAATAAAGCAGTTTCTTCTCAACTATGCCCCCTAAACGGTCTACTCGATGAACGGATAATCAAGAGGATAATACTTCATCCGATCAAAATCTTGAGAATCCAATCAAAGATCTTGGTAATTTAGAAACTGTTCCACGACAACATCAATCTGTTGAAGATCTTGTTCCCCCTGAGCATACCGAGTCTCAAATGGAAAAAGTGGATGGTTTGCATCTGAACAAAGAGGGAAGATCAATCATCCACAGCCAAAGTGTTGACTCCCTTATGTTTTGAGTGATGACAATCAGCTTCAGGAAACAAGATACTTTACAATGAATATAGTTGGTCAGGGAACCAGCTATTATAGAATACTGTTTCCCAGACAAGTTAATACTTATATGAGTTATATGTTGAAACTAAATTGTCTCCTTACAAGGAACAGCTGAGTGAATAAATGTTCTATGTACTGGTGAGGAACCAGTAGTCATTTACTCTTTATTGTGCACTAACCATATTACTTGTGTAGTAGTTAAGTTGATTCCAAGACTTAGAGCATGGAAGCCTTTCGAAGCCATTCGAAGAAAGAAGAGTTGTCTTTAACTGAAGAATCCAAGYAAGCTTCAAAGTGTTGAAGATTACATGAAGAATGGAAGAATTAGTTCTTAAGTGTTTAAATATAGTTTTTCATGTAATGTGCTCCGTAGTATGATTTGTTTGTAAGGTTGTTATAAGTTCTTAAGTGTTTTGAGTCATGTTATGAATTCTGGTACAAGTCTTGAATAGAATTCATAACATACTCATTATAGGGAACCAGGCTGGGTCTCTACGTGGAATATAATAGATGCGGATTTGAAAAAGATTTTCCTAAAATATTTTTCAAAGATTTGTTTTTAAAATTTTCTAAGCAGTTGGAAAATAGATGAGGATATATTTTGGTTACCTTAATCATAGGAGTATTTATCTTATTTGATTCTATCTGCGTGATTAAGTCAAATAAGATAAATACTTTCCATAAAATTGCATCTTGCCTTGACCGACAAGCTATGTGATTTTATGGTAACTAGGGTTTAGGTTTCCATGCATATATATACTCATCTAAGTTCATATATTATAGAGAACTCTCCACGGTTCAAAAAGAGTAATTTTTGAGAGAAAACACACAAGCACAAAACCCTACTTCAAGTCATATACAACAGCACAAATCGAACAAATCAATTCTCTTATTAGCTTTTTAGAAGTAAATTCAAAAGAGAGAAACTTTGATATTGTAATTCATTCAGCAGAAGGGTTGAAAGCTAGGTGAGTGTTTGTGAGTTCAAAGACAAGTTGGACTTACAAGTGTGAGTCGAGTGCACATTAAGAGTTGAGTGAGGGGTGTGCTGGTTCCCGGAGTAGGGAAACAACAGGGAGTGTGTTCTATATTTTTCTGAGTAGATTAATATAAGAACATAGGGTAGGAGGACGTAGCCCATAGTTGGGTGAACCTCGTTAAATCTTTGTGTTCCTGATTACTTTACTTTTATTTCYCTGCTTACAGGAACRAGGCCAACTGGTTCCTCATACACAATCCGAAAAGAAAGAAAAATAGGTTAATAACTAGGACACTCAATTTAACCCCCCTCTTGAGTACTACAGAACCTTCAATTGGTATCAGAGCCAAGGTTTCTTGTACGAGTAACATCTAGAGAAGTCAAGCATGGGTACTCAAGAATTAAATGCTATTGGGTATGATAGCAAAACACCAAAGTTCAATGGAAGCAACTATGCATGGTGGAAGAATAGGATCAAGAATGTAATCATGGGAATCGACTATGAGTGTTGGCTTGTAGTCAAGAATGGTCCAAACGTTGTTATGAAGTCAGATGCTGAGGGAAACAAGACTCCCAAGAAGGATAGTGAGTTGACAACTGCAGACTACAAGCAACTGGAAAAGAATGCCAAGGCAATGTCAAGCTTGCAACAAGCCATAGGTGAGACAGAATATAACCGGATCTCCGGATGCTGTAATGCTAAAGAGATTTGGGATACTCTTGAACTTACTTATAAAGGAACCAGTGAGGTAAAAAGGTCCAAAATTGATTTACTTATGTCAAAATATGAATTATTTGCTATGAACAAGAATGAAAAGATCAATGATTGTTTTTGTAGATTTATGACAATAATTAATGATACTAGATCTCTTGGTAAAAGTTTTTCTAATGAGGATCTTGTGAGAAAGGTTTTGCGTAGTTTGACAGATGCATGGACAGTCAAGGTGACAGCTAACTATGAAGCCAAAGATCTATCCACCTTGTATTTGGAACAGCTGATTTGTTCCCTAATGACTCGTGAATTATTAATCGATTCTAAGTTTGAGAAAGAACCAGCCAGAGGCATAGCCCTTAAGGGAACAGTAGAGGAAGATGAAGATGAGATTGYCATGATTGCTAAAAGATTTGAGAYAACACTTCGTGACCAGAGGAAAAACTTCAAAGGTGAGAATTTTAAGAAGTTTAATTCCTCTTTTGTAGGTTGCTTCAAGTGTGTAGAGAAGGGACACTTAATCAGAGATTGTCCTAATTGAAAGGAGAAACAGTCCAAATCTAGAGATAAACGAACTTTCAAGAATGCTATGATAGCATCCATGTGGGGAGATTCTGACTRAGGGTCTGATGAGGATGAAAAATCACCTAACCCTAGTGTTTGCATGACTGCCTTTGCAAACATTGAGGAAGATGGTACCGATCTAGGAACCAGAGGGGGAACCAACACATTCAAGAAGTGCTTGATGGTCAAGAAGGATGTACTACATGAACAGAAGGTAAACTTAGAACAAGTTAGGGAAGATATGCATGAATACGATAGAGAGAATATGCTTGCTTGTATAGATTCTTTATTAGATGAATGCTCTAAGTTAGGTGAAACTTACATAATTGGCAAAAGAGAACTTAAAGAAAAACGTGCTAAATGTGAAGTAGCTAATGTCAGTTGTGATCACCTTGAAGAAGTTTGCCATGAACTTAAAAATCAAGTAGCTGAGATTGAAGTTGAATTGGACAAGTGTAAGGTGGAACTAGAGAAGGCAAAATCTTCTAAACCTATCTATCCGAGTGATGGTGAAGAAGATTTAACCTCCTGGTTCCCCAGAGACTTATCAACTACAAGTGAGCCACTTGACTTTTCAGAAGCCAGAAGTAAAGCAGCCTTTTGTAGTAGAACTTCCATGTTGAAAGCCTTTGAAATTTTGGCTAGCAACTTAGAAACTCTACACAAAGAGATTGCTTCACTTAAGGCTACACGGTTCACTGTTTCCCCTGCAGGTACTAGCGAAGAAATCAATGATATGATCTATGAATATGAGGGTGAGATATGTGACTTATAGGCTGAGATCTATCAATTGAAGAAAGGCAAGCAGCCAGTAGTTGTTGACATYCCTGTGGATCCTATACTCCTGAAGCTCAATTTACAACTTGAATCATTAAAAAGTGATTTTGATGTTCTAAAAGAAAAGAATAAGTTGTTAAATTAAAATCTAGAAGCAAGAGAAAAGGAACTTCATGAGAGTAGTAGGAATGTGAGCAAATTATTGACTGCACAAGAGACATTGAGTCATTTGACCTCAAACAGAGGTAACAAGGGAATACTGTCTTGGTTATGACAGATAGAGAACCAAGACTAACTGATCCCCCAGGGAAACCACATGGATCAGGGAATTCAAGAAAGGTAAGTATGTCATGGCTAAGGACATGCATGTTTTCTATCATTGTGGTATGAATGGGCATAAGATTCATGATTGCCCAACAAGAAAGAACACTGTGAATAAGAACAATAAACACGTAAAGTTGGTRTGGAGGAGAAAAGATCAACAAGAGCCAAATGTTGTGGAAAAGGGACCCAAGAAAGTTTAGGTTCCTAAGTCTAATGTTTGATTTGTTCTTGCAGGCTAAAGTGAGGAGAAGTACCTATTGGTATTTGGACAGTGGTTGCTCAAGACACATGTCCGGGGATAAAGAGCAATTTTTCTCACTAGTAGCCTTTGATGGAGAAAGTGTCACTTTTGGAGATAATAGTAAGGGAACTATCACGGGTTTAGGTAAGGTAGGTAAGACACCTTCCAATGCAATTGATGATGTTTATTATGTTGATAGCTTGCAACATAATCTTTTGAGTATTTCTCAACTGTGTGATAAAGGTAATAGAGTTGAGTTTCAAGCCAACATGTGTCACATAGTTAACTCACAAATAGGTGAACTTGTATGTGAAGGAACTAGGAAACATTATGTTTACATTACCTTCCTGGATCAAATTCCTCAAAATAAGTCTATTTGTTTGAGAGCTGTTTCTGATAATAACCAGTGGATTTGACATAAGAGATTTTGACATGCTAGCTTGACACTCTTGAATAAACTTAAAACTCATGACTTGGTAGTAGGACTTCCTAACATCAAGTATGAAGCAGATAAAGTTTGTTTAGAATGTGTCAAGGGGAAATAGGTCAAAATCTCTTTTAAACCTAAAYCTGTTTTGAGTWCTAGCAGGCCCTTCAAACTTTTACACATTGATTTGTGTGGTCCCATGAGAGTGCAAAGTCGAAGAGGTCATAGATATGTCTGTGTTATTGTTGTTGATTATTCCAYGTATACTTGGGTGATATTGCTTCACTCAAAGGATGAGACATTTGATGAATGGGTAACACTGGTGAAACAGGTGGAGAACCAGCTTAATCACAAGCTGGTTTCGGTAAGATCAGACCATGATATTGAATTTGATAATGCTGACTTTATTGGTTATTGCAGGGAACATGGAATAAGTCACAACTTCTCAGCCCCCAGAACACCACAACAAAATGGTGTTGTTYAAAGAAAGAATAGAACTCTTGAGGAGATGGCGAGGACGATGCTCATTGAGAGTGGTCTCCCTTAGAGTTTCTAGGGTGAAGTTGTTGTCACTGCTTGCTATATACTGAGTAGAGGTCTCATAAGACCAAAGTTAAATAAGACTCCCTATGAACTCCTTAAAGGTCGAAAGATTAATATTGCATATCTTCATATCTTTGGCTGCAAGTGCTTTGTGCATAACAATGGGAAGAACCAGCTTGACAAGTTTGACCCAAGGAGTGATGAGGGAATCTTTCTTGGATATTCTCCTCACAGCAAAGCATATAGAGTCTTCAACAAGAGGACTTTATGTGTTGAGGAGAGTGTTCATGTTGTCTTTGACGAATTTAACATGTCTTCTGAGATTGCGCGGGTACAACCAGATGAGGTGCTTGGATTGATGGAATTCACGGGGAACCAGGCTGCTGGTTCTCCAGAGGAAGAGCAAGGAAATCTAGGCTCACCTACTGGTCCACCAAATGAAGATGGTGGAGAGCCTAGAGAAGAGGAGGAAAACAATGAGGACACTGATAGGGAACCAAGACCTGATGGTTCCACAAATGACAGACWGGTAAGCAGTTCAGGGGGAACAGAAGAGCCAAATAATGATAATGAGGCTACCCCCGTACTCGAGGTAGAAAATAAAAGGGGAAACGGCAGGAACATGAATGCTTCTAGTTCCTTAGAAGAAGAACCTATTCATGATCATGTTGGTTTCCAAGCTAATCAGGAAGCACAAAATGATTTTTCCCTCAAAAGTTTTAAATATAAATCTTCTCACCCTCCGGAACAAATTATAAGTAAATATTAATAAGGGAATTCAAATGAGAAGTAATGTTTATCAAAACTTTTGTGCTTTCTATTCTTTCCTGTCTAGTATAGAGCCAACTGACTACAAAATGGCTTTGACTGATCTTGATTGGATTCTAGCAATGCAAGATGAATTAAATCACTTCCAGAGGAACCAGGTTTGGCATCTAGTACCTAGACCAAAGAAAATGTCAGTCATTGGTACAAAATGGGTCTTCAGAAACAAATTGGATGATCTAGGTACCATAGTTAGAAACAAAGCAAGGCTAGTTGTGCAAGGTTATAATCAACAAGAAGGGATTGACTATAATGAAACCTTTGCACCCGTAGCTAGATTAGAGGCTATTAGAATATTGATTGCTTATGCTACTCATATGAATATGAAGTTGTTTCAGATGGATGTGAAGACTGCCTTTTTTGAATGGATATTTGAAGGAAGAGGTATATGTAGAGCAGCCACCTGGTTTTGAAGACAAGCTGTTCCCCCAACATATTTACAAGTGGGACAAAGCACTATATGAATTGAAGCAAGCTCCAAGAGCTTGGTATGAAAGATTGTCCACCTTTCTGATAGAGAATAACTACAAGAGGGGAACAGTGGACAAAACATTGTTTATCAAAACCAGGGGGAACCACTTGATTATAGTGCAGATTTATGTTGATGATATTCTATTTGGTGCAACTAATTAGGTGCTATGTGATGAGTTTGCTAATCTTATGCAGAGTGAGTTTGAGATGAGCATGATGGGAGAATTGGGATTCTTCCTTGGCCTGCAGATTAAGCAAACAGCTGATGGAATCATYATTCATCAGCAAAAGTACTTAAAAGAGTTGTTGAAGAAATTTGGCATGGAGAACAACAAGGCTTATGATACACCTGTTCCTTCATCTTCAAAACTAGATGCTGATTTAAAAGGAACAAATGTTGAAGCTTCACTATACAAAGGGATGATTAGATCTCTCCTTTACCTAACAGCTAGTAAAGCTGACATTGTGTTTTCTATTGGATTGTGTGTCAGGTTTCAAAGCAATCCAAAGGAGTCTCATTTGAAGGCTTTTAGAAGGACACTTAGGTATCTTATGGGAATAGCAGATTTGTGCTTATGGTACCCCAAAGGTGGTTCAATTGATCTGATTCGGTACACAAATGCAGATTATGCTGGTTTCCTTGTTGTAGGAAGAGCACATCAGGTATGGCACACTTTATTGGCTCTTGCCTAATAACTTGGGGTCCTAAGAAACAGAATTCAGTGGCCCTATCCACAGRTGAGTCAGAGTATATTGCCCTATAGCCTCATGTTGTTCCCAGTTGTTGTGGATCAGGAACCAGCTGAAAGATTTTGATGTTATTTATGATAGAGTTCAAATCTATTGTGATAACACTAGTGCTATAAATATTTCCAAGAATCCAGTCCAACACTCCAAAACCAAGCACATTTGAAATTAGGCACCACTTCTTAAGAGATAATGTTGAGAAAGGCTTGGTGGAGTTGTTGTTTTGTAAAAGTGAAGATCAAATTGCGGATATCTTCACTAAACTCTTGTGTCGAGAGTATTTTTGTAAATTAAGAGTCTTATTAGGATTAGTTAGGTTTTAMAGTGCTTTGAGTCCTTAGTGTGTCATTAGGTCTAGTAGGTTTTAGTGATGTGGCTTATACTATTTCCCTCAATGATTGGCTAGAATTGCATTCTCTTGTATAGTGTGTGTACATACCTATGTCGAAATACTTCAGGTGTTGTGTAGATGGGTTGATATCTCAAAAGGATTGAAAACCATCATTGCAAGAAAACAGGTTTGTTGAACTAAGTTTGCCAGAAGCAAGGTGAAGTGGTTCTGTACAGGTATCAGCAAGGGTAAATAGCAGATCAGCTCTGATATGTCATCCGAATAATATTTTAATATTTTTTGGAAGATTACTATAAGATATTTTCTTTTTGGAAAGATTTTATCTTATTTCAGTTACTAAAACCCTCTAATGAAGGCAAATATCAATTGTTGCCAAATTTAAGGGTTGGTTGAGAAATTGAAGGCAAGTGATCATTGCTTCTTTCTTTTCAAGTTTGAAATAGTGTCGTTGCTCATTCAATTGGCTAAATCGACTTACTTCTTTGATCTCTACTTCTTTGCTCACTATATATGTATGTGCTAATCCCTAATTTTGCAACAAACTTCTCTCTCTTCATCACTCAGAACACTCTCTCGCTCTTCTGCTCTGTTCTTGAATTCGAAATTCAAAATTCAAAAGTTATTGTTCATCATCACTCACAAATTCTTGATACAATCTTGGTAAGCAGTTATGGGAAGGAAAACAAACACAAACACAGCTCAACAGGGCAGGGGAAGAGGACATGCAAGTGATTCCTCACACTCTAAGGGGATTACCGATACACCCTCAAACCCTACTCAACTTGATCAAAATCCCATCGAATCATCTTCTACTGTAGCATCCAAAACTTCATCTCCCACAAAATCACCTATCACTACCAAAGAAGCACCACAAAAATCATCCTCAACACCAAAATCCACCCAGCAAATCACCAAGGACATTGTTCCTCATCCTGGTCCCTCTGAGACTGTTGGTTCCACCATTAAGGAACCAACATAGACTAAGGAGGAACAACACCAGGAAACTCGCACAACGCTCAACCAGGAATCGGAGAATGTGGATATAGAGGATCCAGAGGTTGGAGATGATGATGTGGAGATTACTGGTCAGAAGAAGGGGACACCTGTTGTGGATATTACTGTTCTAGGAAGGGTTACTCATTCCTCAGTGAAGAAGGAGATCGAGGAGGCCTAGGAGCAACAATCTACTGGTTCTGTGCAGGGAACCAAGAGAAAGGGGGTACCACCAAAAACCCCTCGTGCTATTAAAGGTAAGTCTGTAGAATCCCCCACTACTGGTTCTACTAACTTAAGTGCTAGATTGATTCTTTCTTTTTGTCGAGTTGAGAAGGGATATTTTGAAGTGTCTGCTTTGTCAGAATTTAGGAACATAATAGAGTGTCAAGAATGGATGCCTTTATTTGATTGTTTTGCTGCTAATATTGTTGGAGTTAGGGAATTTTATGTGCATCTAAGTTAGTTGTCGGATATGTCTGTTGGATTGAGAGTTGGAGGTATAGATGTTAGTCTGTCAATAGCATCTTTGGCCAAATTGTTGAATGTACATAGGGATGGCTTTGATAAATATTCTTGGGATTACTGGCCTATGTTGGTTGGGGTTACACCATTCATGACTTTCTCTTTAGGGGAAAATTACCCAAGAAGGTTGTTGTATTTAAGTCTGCAAATCTTATGGAACCAGTCATGCTGGTTCTACATTCTTTGTGCAACAAAGTTCTTCTGCCTAGGGCTCAGGGTAGGGGAACAGTACGTATTATGGAGATGGTTCTCACATATCTCCTGATGAAGAAAATTAAGATTAACCTTCCTGTCCTAATGTTGGATCACGTGATGAATTGTTATTACTCCTCCCACCACTCTCTGCCATACAGCTCTATCATTACACAACTCTTGAAAGTGAACAAGGTTCCTCTTAGTGGAAATATTGTGCTGGTCACAATTTTCACCAAGGCTATTCTGAAGCAAAAGGGTCTCGACATTGGTTCTGATGTGTTGAGATTCCAAGCGGAGGAACCAGCAAAAGTGGTGAAGGAGCCCCGTAAGAAGAAGAAGAAGGTAGAGGAACCAGCAATTCAGGAAGCTGTGCTGAAGAGGTTAGAGAACCAGGAGGGTACCTTAGAGAAAATCATGTAGTTGGTTCAGGGTTTGTCAACATCATTTAGTACCAAAGTGCAGCAAATGGAAAGGGAGTTGGCTGAAACTCAATTGCTACTTCTTGCAGTTCTAGACATTAAATCTCATATGGCTCCTGGTATTAGTTCTATTCCCCCACAAGTTCAAGTGTCTTCTCTTGCTACTACAACTACAATGGAGGTTCCAAAGTTGAGGAACTAGCGCATACTTAGGAGAACCAGAAGCAAGCTGAAGGAGATCATGATGAGGAACCTGATGAGGAAGAAGGGGTTGAAGAAGAATCTAATGAAGATGATGAACCAGAGGATGATGATGCAGATGACGAGGAGGAGGAGGAAGAGTATGATGGAGAGGAGTGATGATGTTTGCTCCTATTTTCCGTCCCCTTTTTTTTAATTCTATAATAACTGATTTTGATGGTCTGTACTARTCTCACCTTATCCACTTACATTCTTTCTATGTGGATAAAGGTTTTTTGTTGAACTTTGATGGCCTATATGAACTATTAACTCTGCTATGGTATGAATTGCTTGACTAATCTTTCTTGCAGCATAACACTTGAATGGTGGTTGATGCCACTGCTTGGATGAGAACATTTAACAATTTGTGCAAATRGCCTTTACTTGAGAATCTTTTTAATGATGCCAAAAGGGGGAAATCATGTAGAAAGTTGAAGCRTGAAACCTGCTAGTTTAGATTGAGTTAAGTAATAGTAGTTTTGTATTAGAGTAGGGAGTTAGTTCTGTTTTGAGTTTTATTTTTTTTAGGAACCAGATAGATTAGCTAACTTGTTCATTTGAGTCATTGAGCCTGCTGGTAGTGCTCAAATTCCTTTGAGTACATAAATTGAGGTTTTTCTAACTTTTTGGTTGCAGAAACTTCAATTGGTTTGTCATCATCAAAAAGGGGGAATTTGTTGAGTTCCTTATGTTTTGAGTGATGACAAACAGCTTCAAGAAACAGGATACTTTACAATGAATATAGTTGGTCAGGGAACCAGCTATTATAGAATATTGTTTCCTAGACAAATTAATACTTATATGAGTTATATGTTAAAACTAAATTGTCTCCTTACAGAGAATAACTGAGTGAAATGTTCTATGTAATAGTGGGGAATCAGTAGGAACTGTTTCCTAGACTACTATACTGAAAAGTAGTCATATACTATTTATTGTACACTAACCATGTTACTTATGCAGTAGTTGAGTTGATTCCAAGACTTAGAGCATGGAAGCCTTTCGAAGCCATTCGAAGAAAGAAGAGTTTTCTTTAACTGAAGAATCCAAGGAAGCTTCAAAGTCTTGAAGATTACATGAAGAATGAAAAAATTAGTTCTTAAGTGTTTAAATATAGTTTTTCATGTAATGTGCTCCGTAGTATGATTTGTTTGTAACGCTGTTATAAGTTCTTAAGTGTTTTTGAGTCATGTTATGAATTTTGGTACAAGTCTTGAACAGAATTCATAACATACACATTCTAGGGAACCAAGTTAGGGAACCAGCTAGGTCTCTACGTGGAATATAATAGCTGCGGATTTGAAACCACCTGTCCTAAAATGTTTTTCAGAGATTTGTTTTTTAAATATTCTAATCAGCTGGAAAATAGATGAGGATATATTTTGGTTACCTTAATCCTAGGAGTATTTATCTTATTTGATTCTATCCGTGTGATTAAGTCAAATAAGATAAATACTTTCCATAAAATCGCATCTTGCCTTGACCGAAGAGCTATGTGATTTTATGGTAACTAGGGTTTAGGTTTCCATGCATATATATACTCATCTAAGTTCATATATTATACAGAACTCTCCACGGTTGAAAAAGAGTAATTTTTGAGAGAAAACACACAAGCACAAAYCCCTACTTCAAGTCATATACAAGAGCACAAATCGAGCAAATCAATTCTCTTATTAGCTTTTTAGAAGTAAATTCAAAAGAGAGAAACTTTGATATTGTAAGGCATTCAACAGAGGGGTTGAAAGCCGGGTGAGTGTTTGTGAGTTCAAACACAGGTTGGACTTACGAGTGTGAGTCGAGTGCACATTCAGAGTTGAGTGTGGGGMGTGCTGGTTCCCGGAGTAGGGAAACAGCAGGGAGTGTGTTCTTTGTTTTTCAGAGTAGATTAATAAAAGAACATAGGGTAGGAGGACGTAGCCCATGGTTGGGCGAACCTCGTTAAATTTTTTATGTTCCTTATTACTTTACTTTTATTCCACTGCTTACACATATAAAATCTGAAAAGAAAGAAAAATAGGCTAATAACTAGGATACTCAATTCAACACCCCCCCTCTCTTGAGTACCACAGAACCTTCACAAAGGTTTACTCAATTCAATATACACACAATATGTGGATGTTGTTATAAGCCTTTTGGAAGACTTGAAGGAAAATCATAGGGAGCAATTTAATAACCTCCACCGAGGTATGGTACATGAAATTGTTAGAGTGATAATCACCGAGTTGCAAAACTTTGGCTCCCACTCACAGTAGGCAGTTACCAGATAGGTGGATCGGATTATATTAGATATCAACGAGACATTGAATGCTACTAATGTGGCATTGTCCAAGACGGTTGCAAATGAGGTAGTTACTCGGTTGGAGCCTTTAGTGAAGAAACATAATCAACTAAATGAACGGTTGATGAGTTTGTTAACTGCTAGAGGTTCAGGAATAACTTTCCACAACCTATGGGAAGAACCTCTCTTAGGTTATCCTAGAACAAACAATTTGATGGGTTAAAATATCCCTCCGGCCTTTTAGATAGTATCAAGGAGTATCCATATCCGAGATGCCAATGAAGGGAATAGGAGTCATAGGAGACAAGCAGGCCCAAGGTCAGGCTATGAGTGAAGCTATAACCATGATGATCTGGGACCTTCTTTTGTACCTTTTTCTTCTAATTCAATCCCTATCACCTCGTCAATGGGACCCGTTCCACCCACGAGAACAACGCTAGTAGTGGTTTTTAAACTTCCACTAATGGGTATATACCTCCAATTTTGTATCCTACTACTCATGAATCACCACAACCCACTTACATTCCACAAATTAGGAATCAGGGTTATCAATATCAAACTTATCCTAACCAAATGCATCCTCCTTAGAATAATCGTTGGGGGCAGGGGTTACATGCATAGGGTAATGCCTATGGTGGGCCTCAGGCCACGGGAACATATAACTCCAATAACACTAGTGGTTTCTAACCTGGAGTCAAATATAACCAGAACCCTTATGAGGAAACACCTCATCTTGCCTATTACCGAGATAATTCTACCCAAATGGTCAAGATCAAAACTTTCATGCTCAAATGGGARAGGCTTCTTAAGAACCTCTCCTTAGGCAAATGGAGGAGATAATACAAAGACCCATGGGGCTTAACGATGGTTTTCCAAGGAGAGGGACTTGTAATCCTTATCCTGAATGGATTGACAGGATGTATCCTTTTCCTAGAGGGTTTAGAGTTCCTGAGTTTTCTCCCTTATTCTATGGCAATAAGTCAGTGTCTGTTGAAGAACACTTGGTCAGGTTTAACTACCAATGTAGGGAGGCGATAGATAATGACTATCTCAAGTTGAGATTATTTTCTAGTTCCCTTACTGGGACTGCGTTTTCTTGGTTCACCCACTTTCCTGCAAACTCTATACAAATGTGGCAGGATTTGTAAGGGCAATTCCTTTGTCAATTTACTAGAGTTGAAGTTGGAGTTTCCATTGGAGACTTAGCCAAGATAACACAGGACAAAGGGGAACCTGTAAAAGATTATATCGCTAGGTTTAAAAGAGCGAAGATCAGATGTCATCTTAACCTACCCAAATCTAAATTTGTTTCAATTGTCTAGAAAGGGTTGTCCTTTCCTTTTAGAAAGAAATTTGAGGGTCAACACTTCCCTGACTTCGTAGCTCGGGCTAGGGCTGTAATGGCATATGAAAGATGTTTGGCTAAAGAATCCAGAAGCAAACATAAGTATTATGCTAAATATGCTAATAGCACAGAAAAGAGCATGGATTAGGATGAAGACCAAGTGGATGTGGTTATGGCTGAATTTGTTCAGGGCCAACCATTTAAATGTCCCCAATTAGTTAACGAAAAGTCCTCACAAAAGAAAGACTTTKAAACTGATCAAAGAAGGGAATACGCATTCGATGTCAAGAAATGTGATAAAATATTTTATTATCTCTTAAAGTTTAAGAATATTAAACTTGTGGGTAGACACAAGGATAGGGATCCTAACGACATTAATGGAAAGATATATTGTAAAGGGCATGATGCCTTCACACATAAAACCAGTGATTGTGTAATTTACAAAAATAGAATTTAGGATGAAATTGATTAAGGAAAATTTAATTTTTCTGAAAAGAGTGTGKATGCTTGTGAAATTGATTTTGAATTTTTATCAGAATTAGAACAATATGAGATGGATTGTAATATGGTAAGTATTGATGCTAATTCTATTTTTTGTATTGACATGTAGAAGCTCTCTAATGTGGTTATTGATGTAAAATATACGAACGTGTTGTAGAGGAAGGAATCCTAGTTGCTCCAAAATGCCAGGAGCAAGACTATGACAATCTCAATGTATGCATGTGGCATTTCAGTGCTTCATACCCAACTCACTAGTGTAAGGCTTTTAAGGGCTTCATTAATAAAAAGATGAGAACAGATGGGCTGATAATCTTAAAGCAGGAATACCAGACGCTAAAAGAAAGCTGAAATTGATGAGATGCTGTTTGGCGGTGTTGCCCCTAATGTTGAACATAAATTGGAATGGTAGCCAAAAGGCTCAGACATATGTGAAAGCTGTTCAAATTTTTTTTGTTCATGCGTTGTGGTTTTCCTAGTTCTATTGGTTGGGAGTTTTTGTTCTTTTTACTATTTTTTTGAAGTTTTTCATTTTTTACTTTTGTGTTCTAATTTTAGTCTGTCATGTTTGTTAGATGGCTGGGAATTGTATTTGTTTCTTTAGTGGGTTTTAATTAGTTATGTTTCCAAGCTTTGGTTTCTTAGAGCAAGCCTTGTTTTTTTGCTTTCCTTMTTTTTTGCTCTTATTTTTCTAAGGGTCTTCTTAGGTGCTTGAGTTTAGGGTGTTAGTTTCCTAGTGTATTTTTGTGGGGTTTGTTCTACTTTTGGGACTATCTTTTCCCTAACTGATTGTGAGAAACTTAAAAGAGACCTTAGAGGTCTTCTTGTTGAGGAGGATAATCTAGATTAAATGAAGGATTTTGGCTATTTGCTAGTTTATATATCAGATTTGGAGAATCTTCTGGGTGTTTTGGACCATGTTCTTGAATTAAAGGAGGAAGGTAATATTAAGAGAGGAATTGTGGACGAAGCTCTTGAGAAGTATGGGTTTGCAGGCATTTTCCTTTCCTGTCTTGCTACAATGGAGGCAAATAAAAATGTATTTTCTCTTCACAATCTTCACACCATCTTTCTTGTTCTTGAAAACTCATCTGTTCTTCAAGACTTTCTTGCCTATAGGAAGCTTCACCAACTCATAAGTTTGATTCTTCAACAAAGAATCCATCTCCTCTTTCATAGCCTCGAGCCAAAGATCCTTGTCTTCACTAGACAACACTTCTTGGAAACTCTCGGGCTCCCCCTCATCAGTGACTAGGATGTACTCTGAGCTGGGATATTTTGAAGAAGGTTTACGATCTCTGGTTGACCTTCGAACCTGTACATCTTCCACTGCTGGGGTAGGTTGCTCCCCCTGCTCAAGAACCTCTTCTTCATGTGGTTGAGCATCATCAGGAGCATCATCAAACTCACCATCATCATCTGGATGTACCTCCTCAACACCATCAAGTGTTGTTTCAACGTTCTCAATAGGAACCTGATCAATAAGAGTAGAAGTAGGAATAAGAGAAACATCATTAGTATCAGCAACCAAATCTGAAGTAGTAGAATACCTAGTACCRAGAAGCTCTGCACCAATCTCGTGCTCAAAGAATACCACATCTCTACTTCTCACATCCTTCTTCTTCTCTGGATCATAAAGCCTAAAGCCATACTCTTCATCACCATAGCCAACAAACACACATGGAGTAGTCTTAGAATCAAGCTTTGACCTCTGCTCTTTCGGCACATGCTTGTATGCCTTGCATCCAAAGACTCTAAGATGTGAATATGTAGGATCACTTCCCTTCCATGCTCTCTCGGGAATATCAAGGCCCAAAGGAATAGATGGAGATCGATTGATCAAGTAAACTGCAGTTTGAACTGCCTCTGCCCAAAATGACTTAGGAAGATRTGACATCRTCAACATGCWTCTCACCTTTTCAATAATTGTTCTGTTCATCCTCTCTGCAACACCATTATGTTGTGGAGTGCCAGGAACTGTCTTCARATGTCGAATGCCAAAGTGTGAGAAATATTGTTTGAACTCATCAGAAGTGTACTCATCACCATTGTCAGATCGAAGACACTTTAACTTCCTTTCGGTTTCCCGTTCTACCATGGCATGAAATTTCTTGAATGTTTCCAACACWTGACTTTTATTCTTCAACATGTAAACCCATGTCTTTCTTGTAGCATCATCAATGAAAGTGACAAAGTATCTATTGCCACCAAGAGACTCTACCTCAATGGGACCACAGACATCGGAGTGCACAAGTTCCAACTTGCCTTGCCTRCGAGTAGACTTCCTWGAAAAAGAAGCTCTATGCTGCTTTCCTGCTAAACAATGATCACATGGGTCAAGTGAAATTGTAGTATCAACAGGAATGAGTGTTTTACCTGCTAGACATTTGATGCCTTTATCACTCATGTGTCCCAATCTTTTATGCCACAAATTAGGAGAATTCTTCTCTTCCACTGCATTGAGCTCACCAGAACATACATTCAAATATGTCTTGTATAAAGAGCAACACAARTCGCCACGTGCAACTGTCATGGAACCCTTGGATAACTTCCACTTGCCATCTCCAAAGYTATGTCGAAAGCCTTCTTGATCAAGAACATTTGCAGACAAAAGATTGAGGCGTAGATCAGGAATATGGCGCACGTTCTTCAATGTAAGTATGCACCCAACACTAATCTTCACACGAATATCACCTAACCCAGCAATGCTTGCTGAGCTCTYGTTACCCATCTTGACACTACCAAAATCACCAGCTTTGTAGTTCATGAAGTACTCCCTTTTAGGAACACAATGGTATGAAGCACATGTATCTACTAGCCATTCGGTGTCTGAACTATCAACATGAAGACACTCACTGGTTGCACATATCAAAGCGACCTCATCATCACTCTTAGAAACCGTTGCTGCAGTGTTTTTGTCATCTCCCTCCTTTTGAGAATTATCATTCTTTTTTCTTTGTTCCCTTTTCAACCGGAAACAATACTTCTTGATGTAACCAGGCTTCTTGCAGTAGTTGCATGTAATCACATTTCTCCCATCACTGGATTTGGACCTTCTCCTTGAGTTATCACGGCCTTTGGGACCCCTACTCTTGCCTCTTCCTCTATTCTCAACAACAAGAGCTTGTGAATTGTCTACTCCCATCTCCTTTCTTCTTATCTCTTCATTAAACATGCTATCTTTGATCACATCGAAAGACAACACACCATCTGGAGCAGAGTTACTAATAATCACAACCAAGGTCTCCCAACTATCTGGCAAAGAACTCAACAAGAACAAAGCCTGCAACTCATCATCAAGAACAACTTTCATCGTAGTCAACTTGTTAATAATATCCTGGAAGTCACTAAGATGCTCAGAAATAGACTTTCCACCTTTCAATTTCAAATTAACAAGTCTTTTAAACAAAGAAGCTTTATTATGAGCGGTCTTCCTCTCATACAAACCTTCCAACTTCTTCCACAAATCATAAGGGTCGGACTCTTGTGACACATGGTTGAATATGCTAATATCAACCCACTGCCTTATAGTCCCCAAAGTCTTTCTTTTCAACTTTACCCAATCTTTCTCATCCATTTTATCTGGTTTTGACGGTCTAGTAACACTATCATCAGAATTGGTGACAGTTTCAATTGGTTCATACAAGTCCTTGCAAAACAACAAGTCTTCCATCATAGGTCTCCAAATAGAATAATTAGTTGATGTCAATTTAACCATCGAGCTACTACTAGTAGACTCCATATTGTGACAAAATATGATCCGGCTCTGATACCAAGTTGTAGGGATCGAAAGGGGTCACTACGACACCCACTATGTCACACAATCAAGACAACCAACCAATGACTCAACCAAACAACCCAAATTATCACACAACTAATGACCAAGATAAAATCAACAATATTGCAGTACCAAAACAGCAATAAAACAATACCAATTGAGCAATTAWACAAGCGGAAATAATCACAAACAACACACACAAATTATACGTGGAAAACCCCTTCGATGTGAAGGATAAAAACCACGGGACCTCTTGAGGAGTCCACCCTAACTTCTCTTATTAATAAATTGAGGGAAAAAGAACCCCAAATCAGTCTAACAAGGATTCACAACCCACCAACAATCATCAAGATTAATAAGAGATAAACTAGAACAAAAAAAGGTGTAGAATTCACCAAAAAACAGCAGCTCTATTCAGACCAGAATTCCGACCAAACCAGACCTCACAGAGACAATCCAACCGTCCAAAATGYAGCCCCAAATGTCAGAAACAAGCTGTCCAAATTTGAGCAAAATCGGACCACGGAAACACCTCCGATCAAGCAGTTGATCAAAACTGCACAGGCTGAAAAACGAAAATAGCTGTTGTCTTTTCTTATTCTATTTCTCVTGTTTTGGTGCGTGAATGTGTGTTGAAAAATGCTACTCTCACTTCTAATTTCTTGCAGCAAGTAATAACACCAAAAGCTTGTCTTAGAAGCCAAAGCACCCAAAGAAAAATGGACCCAAAATAGAACTAGGAAATCCACAAATAAAAGACCCAAAAAAATATAACATTCAAAAGCAATGTAAATATTGCACAAATGGGCTGGACCCATAACATACTTGGTCACTAAAATCTGCTCGGTTTTTATTTGTTTTATATTTTGGGAATAGTATAATATTTTTCTGGGCTTTAATGGTTAATTTTCAACTGTAAAATTACTTTAGGAAGGGAAATTACAGAGTTGTATTGGTGATGGCTAAAAGACTCATGAGGAAATAACAAAGGAAAGGCAAGCACTGATAATCTTGTGTTTTTATAGTGCACATTTATGGCTAACCGTGTGTTTAACGCACCTGTACATGCTCTTGCATCTTTGTTCGATTGTTTGTTCAATTGTCTTGTTTACATGTTGTCTTCAATGCAATTAAATTGAAATTTTTGTTCATTTATTCTCTGAGTAATTAATAATGACAAGTACAATGAAGATCACCACTTCTGAAACAAAGCATAAATCAATGCCAAATCGTAGAACACTCGAAGCCGATTAGGTAACTTCTCGGTTTAGTTTGAGTTTATGTGTATTAATTACAATATACAGATAACTTTTAGGCCATTTAGTTCAATTCACTAAACAGTATGAACAAATCTGCCTAACAGGTGAGAAAAGCAAGATGCAAATGATGCCAAAGGATAACCATTTGTCTAAAGGACTGTAAACATTTAAAACAACTGTTAATTTGGCAAAAACATCTTTTAAACATGTAATCAATATGTCTTAGTTAAGTCATAAAAGTACCCGAAAAAAGAATGAAAATTTGACTTATACAATATTCATATTTTAGATATTTGTACGACATCTAATATTGATAGACGAAATCTAATATTGAATATAATAGGTATAAAGGGGTATTGTTAACCCTGTGTTTTGATGATGACATAATAAACCAAAGAAGACAAACATGTTAATCTTGTTTTCTAAGTGTGATAAGKTCATGATTCTTTGTGGAGAAAATGTTGAAGGAGTATTCGATAAGTACATAGAATCATGTCAGACAAACAAGGAAGCAAGTCACGAGAAATGGCTGATGAATCAATTAGTATGAGTTTATTATTATTTTGATTTGTTAATGGAATTTGGGAATGGAACAAGGTTCAATATATATATTAAAAAAAAACAAAAAAAAACTAGTAACTATGTTCAATATAATAACTAGGTCCAGGAACTAGTTCATATGCAAATGGAACTAGGTCCAATCTAAGAGTATCTCCAACAATGACATTTTTTTCCCTTCATCCCTCTCTCTCTCTCTCTCTCTCTCTCTCTCTCTCTCTCTCTCTCTACCACTTTCTCACTCATCATTCTTCATCCCAAGACAATTTCTTTCACCTTCATCACACCATTGACACCAAAAAACTCTTCATCCCTCTCTCTTACTTTTTAATTATACCCCACAACACTTTCTCTRACATCCAACTAATCATTTCGTTTTTATTTATTGTTAACTAATTCAACTAAAACTAAATTCAAGTACTAATTAATCGAGATTAGTGTTTAATCAAGAAATGAAAATGTGAAGAAAAATATAGCAATATGGGTGTCTATTTATAAATCTCGAAAAGTTAGGAATTTTTGTATTTTTTATGTATTTATTTAAATTTTTTTACAAGTGCAAAACATCTCATTTAAAGAATTGTTGTTTTTAAACCCGGGCCCCACTACTTTCACTCCTTCACCAAACTCTTCATCAAATGAAGAGTTGGGTGATTCTTTCACCAAGTGACATTTTTTGTCAATTATTTATCATTGGTGTGGGGTATTGACAAATTTTTGTCTTTCATTTTGTGACAAAAAAATTCACTTCTGGAGCTGCTCTAATGGAACTAGTTCCTATGTAAATGAACTAGTTCCTATGCAAATGGAACTAGGTCCAATACAATGGAATTATTTCCAATGCAAAAGGAATTAGGTCCAATATTAAGGAATTAGGCTATAATATAATATTTCCACCTCATGTATGTATTTAATTTGTGGATAAGTTAAGACAAAAAAAAAATTTATGAGTTTAAATATAATTTTAACTTTACAAAAGATTTTATTTATCAAATGATATTTATTATCAAAGTTTTTATAAACCTTCTGAAAATATCTTAGCTTAAAACAATTTAAATATTCACTTTCTATTCACTGGCCATAAATGAGGGTAGTGGACAAAAGTTGGACTTAGTCGGTTGATCTTAGGAACACTGTAAGTGTTAGTGGGATCATGAATTAAGTAGTGGAGTGATGGAGTAGTGGAACACAATTACTTTTTTTTTGGAGAAAAAGAATTTGAAAACTATAAATCATGCTTTTAGTTTTTGAGAAAAGATACAACTGACTAAAAGCAATTCATTAAGAGCGTCAAGAGTTTTCTAATCTAAAATCTAAGTCATTTGTTCCTTATTCCTTTACCAAGTTCCTATCTAAGAGTTTGAATCATTCTATAAGTTTGGTTTTTGCGGTAAAGAGGAATTTGAGTGAATATCCAGTTATCGAGGCTTTGAGTGAAGCTTGAGAGAGTATTGAGTTAGGCTTTGAGTTAAGCCTGTGAGAGAGAAAGAGAAGACTTCCTGGAAGTCAATGAGTTTCAACAGTTAAAGGGAATTGTTGATTGGAACTTGAGTTCTTAGTGGAACTCAGTTAGCCCGAGTCATATAGGATTGTAACAGAATCATTCGCCTATATTAGTGAAAAGAGTTTAAGTTAAAATCTGTAGTGGTCAAGGTTTTTTCCTTCCTGATTGGGCCCCAGAAGTTTTCCTRGTGCAAATTTCTTGTCTCTTCATTGTTCCTTTACAATTTAATTTTTATTTCGCAAAAAATTTCAATAGGAACTCAGTACTACAATTCACCCCCTCTTGTAGTATTCATTTGAAAGAACAATTGGTATCAGAGCAGGTTCTTCAGAAATCAAGCAACCCTAAAGAGTAGTTCCTGGCAAAAGAAAAATGAATACTGCGTAAAAACTTGAAGAAAGTTATTCCACCCAACTACCTCCAATGTTCAACGGTAAGTTTTACACTTACTGGAAAAATCGAATGGAGATCTTTATGAAAGCCGAAAATTATTAGGTATGGCGTGTTATTGAAATTAATGATTTCGAAGTCACCACAAAAAAAAATGACAAAGGTGAGGTTGTTCCAAAACCCTTGTTAGATTTTGACAATGATGACTTCGAAAAAATGAAAATCAATAATTTGGCTAAGAAGTTGATTCACTGTGGTCTTGGACCTCATGAACACAATCATATCATGCACTGCAAGACCGCAAAACAAATGTGGAAACTGCTCGACATCACCCACAAWGGAATTGAACAAGCGAAGTTAAGTGTTCCAAGATTGATTTGCTTATGCATAAATACAAGCTTTTCCAAATGAATCATAAGGAATCAATCCAGGATATGCTAACTCGCTTTTCCAATATTATTAATGATTTAGATTCTCTTGGAAAGATCATTACTCCAGAAAAACAGCTGCACAAGGTGCTCCGAAGCTAGCCCAAAGATGAAATATGGATGGCAAAGGTGACCACATTGCAGGAGACCAAGGACTTTTTAAAGTTCAACATTGGGCAACTTTCTAGATCCCTGATGACCCATGAGCTACACCTGATACTGAGAGTTCAAAAGCTAGTGCCCCTGCTCTAAAATCTATGGAAAAAGACCAATTAGAAACTGATGATGAAGAAACTATTATGCTTGTGCACTGATTTAGAAAAATCTACAACAAAAACATTAAAGGTGACCAAAAGGGCAAATTTGTCAAGAAGTTATTGAATTCGAAATCTGGATTTCACAAGTGTGGTAATACGGACCACTTAATCAAAGAATGTCCCGAGTGGGAAATAGAGAAAGGGAAGGGAAGATAGAAGGAGCAATCAAAAGAAAAAGGCAAAGAGTACAAACCATCTTTCTCTAAGGTGGACATGAGGAAAGCTATGATAGCGACATTGGGAGATTCTCACACGGAAGTAGAAGATGATGAGGAACAACCAGAAGAAGAAACCGCTCATTGATAGCCTATCGTTGTGGCTACCAAAGATAAAACCTAACTTGGTCTCACTATGCCCATTAGTGAAAGATAGGGGAGTTTGAATTCAAAGAAGAGACACCAAGTAACTACCCAACTCCCCCACAATCTCCTCTTCAAGCTTTATAAATAGAGGCTTCCAAACTGCATTGGAACTACAACAACAACAAAAACTATCAATTTCTTTCGCATTTTGCTTTCTTTTAGCTTTTCACTTGGCTTTCAGTCAAGTTTAGTTTTCGTTTCCATAGTTTTAGTTTAGTTTTAGTTTTAGCATGTATCATTAGGAGGTAATCATTTTTTCTTATGATACGATTGTAGTCTGACTCTATCATTTACTATTAATGGAATATGTTTTGATATTTAAACTAACCAAGGTTGTTATACTTTAAGTTCTTTTTCCACAATTCATGTGATTTGCGAAATTGAATGCACTCTATAATTCATAGTTCATTAACGTTAGCGAGGTAATTCAATATAATTAGTAACTAGAGGGGTAGTCCCCTAACAAACCAAAAATAATATTGGGTGTTTAACTTGTCAAGGTGGTGATTAACAACTCAAGTAGCTAGAAAAGATGGTTACAAACAACAAGGATTTGAAAAGATGCTTTGTCACAAATTGATTCTTATAAAAAATGGTTTTTGAGAAAAATAAAACCCTTTTCTTAATATAGGTTTGTTATACTCCAAAGAAAACAAATTTTTAGCAACTCATGTGTACCATAATCTTTAATTACTATAATTAGTATATTGGCATGGGCAATGCACCGAGTAAGTTAACTACAATTATCAAAGAGTGATATAACTTAATTATTATACAAATATAAAGTTCTATAACCATTTTTGTTACATTTAAAATGAAAAAAATGGGCTTGTGTGAAATTGATACTCCAAAGGAATCGGGATAAGAGAATATGTGAATATTAGTATTTCAGTATTACCATTTATAGATATGCATGTTTGTACAAGTATTTTCAATTTCATACTAGTATAATTCTACTTTATTAAGTTTTACATTGAAAAATTAGTCAAAGAAATTGGAGTGGAGTTATGGTGAAGTTCTCACATTTCAATTCAAAGGTCACATGTTCAACTCTTAGCAACTACATAGTGTTAATATCTTTAGGGTTTTCCTACGTACCCCTCAGTTTTTGTTGTTTCTACGTCGTGCCCTCTAAAATCAAAACTTTTATACAATACCTAAGAGTTCAATTAACTTATTCAAGAGAAATTTCTCCACATATACTTGAAGTTTGGCCACTTCAATCTTATACCCTTATTTTTTTCAAGTTGTCTCATGTACCCTTAAAGTCAGATGTTTCACTTCAAATCTCTATTATACCCTTAATTAAATTTAAAAGCCCCTTCTATAAAAATAAAAATAAAAATTAAATTAAAGACCCATTGTCATATTAAATGCAATTTTCTAATTCTTGCCATATATATTGAAGATGGAATAAAAATTTGAAATTTCAARTAAATGTTCAATGAAGTTGATGAATTATTGTTTTTTACTAGACATGTTAGAAATGAATTGTGCATGAAAAATTGAGTAAAAATTAGTTGGACAGTGTAAATTAATAGATCCAGATGTAAAAAATTAACATGAATTTTACTAATACTTAATATTTAAACCTAACTATAGGTTGATTATCATTTAGTATCGTACTCTCTATTATGTTAATCAAACTTTTCTACTTTATCAAAACTATACACATTTTTTTCCATTTTATTTAAGCACAAGTTTACCTCCGTTCTATACATCTCACTTTTAATAATATATTTGAAAATTGTTTACAAACAAACCACAAACACAATATTGATTAAAGACGTAATAACATATCAAATTAAATTTAGTACTAATGTTTGTAACACGAACAAATAACTAATTGATGTTTACAAATATGTTAGATTGCCATGCACGCATAGCGTGCAAAAAAATACTAGTATCCTTATATTCTAACGAAATTGCTAAAGATGTTAGTTTTCTTAACTATTTCTCCTCTTTTCTCTCTCATCATCTTCTACTTACTTATTTCTCCTTTGTTTTGCCTCTTCTCTTCATCATCTTAGGAAACTTGAACCACCCAAATCCTAAACCCATATTTTCTAATTGTATTACCAAAATCTCTTTAACTAAAATCTCCAACCTAGATTTCCGAATTGAATTARCAAAATATCTTTATCTAAAATCCCTGGCTTGGATTTTTGAATTGAATCACCAAAATCTCTTAACTCAAATCTATACATGTATTATGTGTTGGCATCAAATTGAATTGAATTATTTTTGTAGTATGATATACATATAACATTAAGTAATGGAGAAGAGACATAGCCTTTATCAATTGTTGAAACCATGGTTTAGGGTATGCCTCAGGATCACCTTTCCTTCAATCCTTCATTTTATTGGGATTTAGGTTGTGGATGCTGTGTATGAGATTGAGAGGACAATATAATCTTTTATGGTTTGGTATGTTATGAAATGTGAAACTTGCAAGAATCTTAGATTGACGGAGTCTTTGGACATTGAAGCTCTTGAAAAAACTCATACTCATACCCCTACTCCCCTTTAATAAATCTCACCTACYTTTTCTCTCTCCTCTCTCCTTCCATTTCTTCTTCCATCAATGGAAACCATGCCCCAAACACCCTAACTCAACCACTCTCACCAAAATTAGCACTAAATTCAACTTCATCAGATTAGAAACTCTTCCGATTTCAAAACCCCAAATTACGCCCAAGACGACTCAACAACAACTTTTCCAAATGGAAGCTTTGGGTGTTGCTCCACAACCTCACTAGTGGCGCAACACCAACTACAACTCATCTTCCTCTAATAATTTGACTCATTACATTTCTCTCACCTCCGTCCTAAAATATCAAATTCCATAATTGTTTTGGGTGTTTAAAAAAAGGATGGAAATGGAAGTCATGTTGTATTGATTAGGATTTTATTTGGAAATTTTCCTTGATTTATGCATTTGGTGTTGAATTAACTAGATGACTGAACATTTGATGTTGTATTTTTGGTTAATTTTAGAGATTGAAGGAGCTAAAAAAAAGAGGAGATATAAAGAGGCAAGAGAAGGAAAAGAGGAAAAAAAGTGTAAAAGTTAAAGGTGTTAGTCTCTTCCATCAGTAGTAAGGGTAGGTGAGGTAGAAGTAGTATTGAGTTTAGGGGTACATGAGGCAGTTCGAAAAAATATAGGGATATATGAGTGAAATGGTCAAACTTCAGGGGAGATAAGTCGAGAAGATACYCATTTTATATGACTTATTTAATCGATATTTGCCATACTTTTCTCTATTTTTAATTCATTTAAGCTTTTTATTATATATTTCGATATTACTAATCTCGGGTATGTTTGTGTTATTTTTGTATGATATAGCTTGATTTGCTAGGATTATTGGAGTTCATTCGAATTTGTGCAAAAATTTGGATGATTGCGAACCGTTTTATTGCTTTATTTCGCGATAATTTTTAAGATCTATTGCAACAAGGCATTGAAAATTCGTTATTTACCACGCTTAGAAGCAAGAAGTTGGATTTTGATGGCGAAAAAGCATAAAAACAGCAAAGACCTCAATTTTGTTACAGTTTATTGAGCGAAACTGCAGCCCCACCGCAGTCCTTCACTGCTCATGTATCCCGAGCAAGTATTAGGCCCACTAAAAAGAGCCCACAATGATTTTACTTGATTTATTAGGCCCATTAGTTTCAGGGGGATTTGGCCGCTGTACTTCGAGGAAAACAAATAAACAACGGTCAAGTAAATACTAAATAGTTGGCAGCAACTTAGATTTCTTTTCCACTCAATTTCGTTTTATCTATGTTTCTTTATTTTATGCTTACTAGTTTTTTAGTGCACGCTATGCGTGCTTGAAACTTGTAAAAGAAATTAAAAAAAGATAAAAAAAAACTGTTAATTTATATTTCACGCTCTTTGAATTGTATTTGTTTTATGAATTGTAGTTTTTCTTTTCAATCATAATTTTTTTACTATCAATGTTTTAGGTTTTAAGTAGTAGTTTAATTGATAAATTTAAAACCTTCCTTTGATTGAAAATTTTATAACAGGGAGTGAATTAATTAAGGAAGATTTAAATATGTTAGTTTATATTTACCAAGGGCGAATAAGACATTTCCTAGGGGGGACACCATTGCTCCCCCCTTGGCTTATATAATAAGAGATGAATTGTAGTTTTCTTTTCAATCAAATTTTTTACACTATCAATGTTTTAGGTTTTAAGTAGTAGTTTATTGATAAATTTAAACACTTCCTTTGATTGAAAATTTTATAACAGGGAGTGAATTAATGAAGGAGAGATTTAAATATGTTAGTTTATATTTACCAAGGCGAATAAGACATTTCCTAGGGGGGACACCATTGCTCCCCCTTGCTTATATAATAGAGATTGATTATTCATTCTTTTAGTTATTTGTTTTTTTAATTAATGCCTCAGTAGATTGTTAATTTATGGTTAAGTTAAACCCTAATTATGATTGATGTTTGATTTATTTCCCCCAATTTAATCATCAATTGTTCTAGCTTAATTGATTGTGTTTATGTCAATACTAAATTAGGAATAATTAGTATTGTTATGATTCCATTGTCTCTATCACAACGGGAGGGGTTGAGTTTTGACGGATTTGATTATTTCAATTATGGACATGAAATTCTCCACATAGTAAGTAGAACGGATTGTTAGGAAGTTAGGATATTGCATTTAATGTCTCTCTAATTTAATTTGTATGTTTCCACGGGAGTAGACTTGATTGCAAATTAGGGAAGTCATAAATAGTCGGAAGAGGTTTATGGCATTTTATAAGGTTACCTTTCCTTTTGAACAAGTGATTAAATTGGGATAGGAATTCATCTTTACATTAATCATGCTAGTGGTGATACTTAATCCTAWWTTTTTTTTCATTGTTAGTTTATTTTTATTAGTTTGTAGTTATTCAATCGTCTAAGCTTGTTTTACTCAACTAATTGTAGTTTATAGCGATCAATAATTAATTGAATATTCTCTGTGGAATCGACCCTGACTTGCCCTACTACATAGCTAGGAGGATTAGTTAGGTAAAATATTATATTTGCTAGGTGCCTTTCAATTTTTCTCAATAAGTCGATAAGTCCGAGCAAATACTCGAATTTTTTTAAAATTGAGAAAATTTTAATAAAAAATTATTAATTGTTCAGAAAATAACACAATCATTAATTAAAATTATTTGATTGGGATATTCTACAAAATACCCCTCCAAATGCGYTTTTTCCAAAGTATACCCCCATTAATTTTTTGGTCCATAATAAATCTCTAAAACTTGATACATACTCTTCCACAATACATCCAAATGTTTAATTGATGCTTAACCATGGTTAAATTTCCCCAAATCAATTTAACTCACCCTCCTATTCACTAACACAACCACCTTAATAACCACCCAACCACCTTCACAACCACCCAACCACCCTTGTAACCCCACCAGCCACGACCCACGCTCAATGTCGCAACCCTCGCAACCCCCAATTCGAACCCAACCACCTTCGAAACCCCACAATTCGAACCACCAACCACCTTCGAATTTGGGTTACAACCCTCCCAAACCATCGAACCCAACCACTTCAAACCCTCTGAAACCCGCAACCACCATCATGATCACCCACTACCACAATCTCCCTTGTTGCAACTTATCTCGATTTCCCTTTAGTTCCTCCACCATCGCAACCAGTTGTCGATTCGAATTGGAAACCCACCCTAATTTCTCGAACGATTGCAAACTAAAATTGGGTTTTCGAATCAAGAATTGAAATTGGGGATTTGAATTGAAGAAAAWTCGTGTGGGGTGGTGATTGGATGGTTGGAAATTCGATGATGATGATTGGGCGGCTGTGTGGTTGGAAATTCAATGATGATTGTGGTGGTGGTTAGTTTGAGTGAGTGAGAGAAGAGTAACGAAGAGGACGAGAGAGCAGCGAAGGAGGTAGTGGCGATGGTTGAATTGGTGTTGGGCGGTCATGGTGGTTGGGTCTGGTGGGTTGGGTATGGTGGTTATTGGTGTTTTTTTATTTTTTTTCTTTTTAATTTTTTTTATTAATTTAACCATATGTTTTGGTTAAGTTAACCATTGTGGCTGTTTCATGTAACAAAACTTGATTTTGGGGATTTATTTTGATCCAATAAAAAAGTTGAAGTGTACTTTGGAAAAGTCGATTTTTGAGGAGTATTTTGTTGAATTTCCCAAATTATTTTTTTTAAAGGAAAATGATAAGGAGTCAAAAGTGGTAATATAATTAAAAAGAGACATCAATAGATCATTAAGCTTTCAATTAAAAAGTAATCACAACAATACTACTTTAAAGTATCTAGATAATTGTTAATGAATAAATGTAATACTTCCTCCGATTCTTTTTAGTGACAACAAGTGAATTTTCACGTATTTCAAGAAAGAGATTTAACAATGTAAACGAACAAATTAATCAAAGAAAATTTGACACAATGAAGTTATAATCGTATTCTTCATTGTGTTAAAATAACTTTGAAAATCTTGCTCATTTAKATTGTTAAATCTCTTCCTTGAAATACGTGAAAATACATTTGTTGCCACTAAAAAGAATCAGAGGAAGTATTAAAATATTTAAAAAATTACATGAATGAAGAAATGAGAATGGGAGGGAAGGTGAAAGGTTTTGGGAGGGAAAATTCACTTTACTGGGAATTGCTTTAGTATTATATAAGATAGATGGGYAAAAATTCCATTATTCAATTGTAACCTTCTATTAACAAAACGTTAAGAAATGTTAATTGTAATTTTCTATTTAGGCATCGCTAAATATGAGTGTAATATATTAAGGAGTATAAAAGTCAAACTTGAAAAATTAAGAAAAAACATGTGAGTTAAAATGATGATAGAAGGATAATTACATTTTTTGTGACTAAAAAAGGGGAGAAGTGGGGTAATTATTACCCCAATATGAGGGTAATTAACTATTACCCTAGTGTGGAGGAGGGTAACTATCTCCCCGAAACGAGGGTAATAGTTTCTCATTTTCTTCCACCACCACCACCACTTGATCCTCRCCACTACCACTCCATTCCTTTATTTTCACCTCTAAACACTTTTGTTTTCTCAAATTTGACTTTTATTACCCTTAATATATTACCTCATACCAAGCGAGACCTTAAGGTTAGCAATTTGTTAGTATAATAAGGTCAATTGGGTTATATATTCCCCCAAATTCCATTAATTCACTTTCTCTTCTTTTTCTCCTTCTCGTTCGCCGTCTTCAACACTATGTTGTTTTTTTTTTTTGGTTCTTATGTCATGCACCAATTAATTATATCACTATAAAGAAGTTAGATGATGATTCCTTAAACAACAATAAGACCTATCATAGTATCGGAGTACAATAATAGATGATAGTGGTTTTGAATTTTATCAAACATTTACAACGCATATAATTCAACAGGAAAAGAACAAAAATATGTTTGGGCGACCCTAAGGGTTGGTAACCCTATAGATATATAGGTAATGTAATATATGCATGGAATTTATTAGYTTGAGATTGTATCATTGAAACTTGAATTCATGTATTTGTGTTCACTCACAATTTAATATTGATAGAGTTACCAATCCTGAGGGTTACTCTATCATGGTCCAACAAAAAAAGTTGTCAGGTATAATGAGTTGCTAACCTTAAAAATAGAATGATAAACTCCATACAAGTAATAGGGCTGTGCAGGAAATTACGATTCCYAATTTCCGATACGGTTTACGATTTTTTTTTCCGAAAATCCGGATATCCGATCCGGATTTTTGAAATTCGGAAAACCGGATCGGATATCCGGTTTTAAAAATCGGAAATCCGGATCGAATCCGGAATCGATTTTCAGAAATCCGGATATCCGGTTTTCCGATTTTTGTTTTTTTAAAATGGCAGATTTTGGGCTTATTAGAATGGGCTTAGCAATCCTCCCTCATTTTTCCCATTGAGTCTCACTAGCAGTAGTAGACTAGCAGTCAGGCCAGTCACTCACATCCAAATTCCAAAATATCAAAAACACTCAAAACTCACTCAAAAGTCTTCGTCCCTCACATCCTCCCTCATTTTTCCCATTGAGTCTCACTAACAGTAGCAGACTAGCAGTACCAGCCGCCGCCGTTGCCATCCCAGTACCCAGCCGCTGCCGTTGCCGTCCCAGTACCCAGCCGCCGTCGTCGCCACTCGCCAGCACCCAGTCGCGCAGGCCGCAGACGTTGTTCGTCTTCGTCAGTTCGTCTTCATTCCACCATTTACAAGTAAGTTTTTTTTTTGTTTTTTTTTCTGATTTAATTATTATTTAAATCCTAGTAGTAAGATAAGATTTGAGTGACTTATGATTTTTATGGGTTTAACTTCTGATTTGTTGTGATTTAATTTTTGATGGACATTATGCACTAACTTTGTCTTGATCTGATTTATTTCTCATGGACATTATGCAGGCATTTTGAAGGCATTTTGAAGCAGTAGAAGCCAGATTTCTTTGTGCATCATTCAGCGCTTTTGTGGATGTTTTGATGCTTCTGATTTTATTTAAATTCGGATCCGGAAATCCGGATTTCCGATCCGGAAATCCGGATTTCCGATCCGGAAAATCCGGATATCCGGAAATTCGGAAATTCGAATAATTCGGATCGGATCTGTAATGAAAAAAATAATTTCCGAAAATTCGGATATCCGYAAATTCGGATCGGAAAAATTCCGAATTCCGGTTTTGCACAGCCCTAACAAGTAATAATGACAAATCGAATATCAAATAACATATCTCTGCTTCAAAGATAAGTTCCTATCACTTCTCTAGTATGGACGTTCCATGAAATTTTTATCACTTTCACTTTATTTCATTTTGAAAACCTTATATTATGTTTTTAATTGTGGCGGTTTACCATGTGGAACTCATCATACCATTTGCAATACAGTCATGTACATTAAACTATACAATTTTATTTGTTTTTCTCTCCAATCTAAATTTACTTTTTAACTCCACTTCGCTTATTATATTAGTTTCCATATTTTTCAGTCAAATAGTACCTATAGGTTCTTCAAGGAACGGAGAAATAACAAAAGTTACTAAATTTGCAAAATTAATATTTGTTATATATGGGAAATAATAATCATATCAATTAAATTCTGATCCAATTATTTAGGAAATGAAGAATTTTTTTTGTCTCTTTTCATATTTTTCAATGGAACATAGCTTTTAGAAGGGAAAAGAAGCATTTTGGATAGAAAAGTTATGTGCTTTAATTTTCTCCTCTTTATTTGACAATTATTAATTAGTTTTTTTAGGAATTAATTATCTGTTACAACATGGTTAATTTATATAATTAACGAGTGTTTCTCTAATGTTTTCACATTATTATAACGAATGGCACAATTTACAAATATAATTGAACTTATAGAGTTATGGGCACTGTATAGAAGTTTTGTTTAGAAGCACACAACGTAGATACCGCAAGAATTAAGGGGTACCACGTAGAAAAACCATTAACTAAAGTCTTATAATAAGCGGCTTCACACACACAGTGGCGGACCTAGAAATTTGCCAATGGGGGGACAATTTAAAAAATTCAACTTAAATTTATTTATTATAAAAAAATCGGGTACACAATTTTAAAAATTGGCTATACATTCAATTGCATCCTACTTAATTCGGTTTTTCTTAAAACTGATCTTAAAAGTTGGTATTTCTTCATAGCCTCTTTTTTTTTGCTATTTATATTTAATAATTGAAAATAAAAAACAAACCTGTTATTAAGAAAAGTGGTCTCTTTACGGGACGTTTGGCAAGGGGGAATGTGAATTTGGGGAATATAAAATGGGAATGGGAATAGGAATTAGAAGATGGGAATTCAACAAATAGTCTCAATCCTTTATTTGGCATGTTATTGGGAATAAGATTGAGGAATTTAAAATCTCATGTTTGGTATGTGAGATTAATATAGGGACTAAATTGTAAAATTACCATTATACCCTTTGACAAATTCTTAGCACTTCATACTTAACTTTCAACCTACAATATCTTAAGACACATCACTAAATCGATTAGCTTATACAACCTAGGCAATATATATATAGTATAATATACTCACTTTCTCAAGAACTAAATATATATAATATATATTATAAAATAATAATAATAATAATAATATAATAATAATAATAATAATAATAATAATAATAATAATAAAAATAATATAAAATTTATAATTAGCTTCATTGTTAACAAACCAAATATATTACTTAGCCATGATTAACCAAACCAAGCAAAAACCATAGCAACAAACAAAGACTAAATTGAAAATAAGACCCTCATATCGAATCCATGCACACACAACGAAGGTAGTTGCATATACCAAGCGTGTATTTCCTATATAAATTTTAACCACACTGTTCCTATCCTTTATACAATTTGAAAATATAGCAAGTTTAGAGGGAAGAATCATCACGAATATATATTGGTATTCTCTTTTTATTTTGAGTCAACTATAGGAGGTATGCGTCTCGTTCCAAAGATCAAGCAATAAAGACCAAATCGCTAAAGAAGCATAAGATTGTTGCTGCTCGTCCAGTACTATGGGTCGCTCCTCATCGTGCAAGATTAGATGGGACTAATTCAATGCATCATCCATCCAGGTTGTCTCTTGTTGCACGCACGGAAGCAATGAAATTGGACTTGTCGAGAAAAGCTATTAGTGAATACCTGGCAGCTGCGGAATGCCACTAATTGAAAAATGAGTCCGAATCTTGGCAACAGTGGCTTTGCTAAATGAGACGTATAGCCTCAGGATATTGGTTCATTTGGGAAAGACCAAGTAGTAGCACGAATCGACAGGACGTCAAAGACAGTTTGGTTTCTCTTTGTTTATCAAACCTTAGAGTTGTCGTCGTTCATGTTGTAACATATCGTAGCATATCCATCAGGTGTACGAAAGCCCTTCGGTTAATGCGCTATTCTTCCAGCTATACCATTGGGCCACCAAAAAATTTCCTCTTTCTCCCACTTCCAATACGGGGAAACATTAGTAATTACGATCTCTGTGGGAAGGTTTAGAGGAATAAATTGATTCTGAACAAAGTTGGCATTCGATTTGCGACTCTAGAGATTTCCGTCCTGTTCATATGAGACTTTGAGCGGCAGAGGTCCTAATCATAGCAGGTATTCGAGGGTATTGTTACCCTCTTCATCACCGTTGACTTGACGAAGCACTCTGCAATAGTTTCATAATAGCAACGCCGGGGGCTCAAACTATGCTGTATTAGGTTACATCAGTATTGGCAAGGATCTTCATGATAATAGTGGAATTGTTTTAACATAAAATTATGGGTCCAATGTCAGATGATGTCAGGCTGGGGATACCTTAATTTTTGTCTCATCCTCGCGGTTTTAGACGCAAATCAATTTAAAATGTAATATCTCTATGTAGTTGGTTTATAATGGAGTTGTCGAATCATGGTCCTGTACAATGGAAACGTCACTGCTGCAATTACTACGCACTCTAGTAAGTAAAAATAAAGGATTCTGGCGATTATATATATATTATAGGGGTATTCTCGAAACAAAATAAGCATTTATCTCAATAAATCCTTCAATCAATTCTGGGACGGAGACTTGTAAATATATCACAATTGATTGGGGTTGGGTATTATGTCAACTAAAAAAACTAGTAACACTGGTTACACCTACATGGGTGCACCAATGTCTCCATAAATTATAGGATGATTATGTCCCCTGTGAAAGAATTGTCCACTATAACTACTTTCACCAGGGAAACAAAATTACTTTGTGTGGGAAGAGGTTCTGTATAGCTCTTCAGTCATACACATGATCCATAAGCCACCTCCTAAAGAGTAATTTGGGAAATACTCTACCCAACAATATAAGTGATTGCTTTCTTCAAGATCTTTATTTTGATTTTATATGCGGATACAAGCTTAAGGTCACAGCTTTAGAGAAAGGCCGGGGTTTTACTCAATCTCTTTCTC
>SNQN01000511.1:88857-100763 GCA_008642245.1 Bassia scoparia
CAGAACTACGTTGGTCTGATTCCGTAAGGATACGTAGGAAGCCTCTTCTCGAGGTTCGACCGCATCAGCATTAACATTAAATCATTTGAGGCCTCTTGAGTGTTTTGACTTGCTAAGAATTCGATTATGGTTTTGCCAGTTTAGAACCTGACATAGACTCATGTTTGAACCAACATCATTGGCCAACCTCGTATCTAGCCACATCTTTGACCCTTAGTCACAAATTTGACCCTTTTTATTTTTCGAACCATAGCCTATTCTTTGGTCACCTTCAAGGACTCATTGACTCAATCCCAAAGAAGTAAAGCCACCTGACCTTTGGGTCAGTACATCTTGTTGGGGAACTCATCCACACAATCTATCTACCTTCTCTATGTTGACTCTAAACCACGTTGTCTCAAAGTCTCGCTGGGGGGCTCGTTGTCATCATGGCTCCTTAATTTCCGGTTGGGGGCTTCTTGTCTCCTAAGGCCCTATTACGTGTTCAAGTCTTTTGCTATCAAGTGGAAATCCTGAAAAATCACTTTTGGACCCTGTCTCTTTCCAATCAAAGTCACTGTCTCGCCAATGTTAAGTCAAGTCACAGTCACGTCCAAATGTCACCTTTCTCTAAGTCACTCTTCAAATGACACTCTTCAATTGGCACTTGGTACTAGGATTAGACTCTAGTATCGTCCTTTCATGTCTAGAATCAGACCTAGACAAGTCACTTCAAATCATGTCTAGAATCAGACCTAGACAAGACACTTTCAAATCATGTCTAGAATCAGACCTAGACAAGACACTTTCAAATCATGTCTAGAATCAGACCTAGACAAGACACTTTCAAATCATGTCTAGAACCAGACCTAGACTGGACTCTTTCAAATTCAAAGTCACTCTCAAATCATGTCTAGAATCAGACCTAGACAAGACACTCTCAAATCAAGTCTAGAGCCAGACCTAGACTGGACTCTTTCAAATTCAAAGACTCTTTCAAATCACGTCTAGAATCAGACCTAGACAAGTCACTTTCAAATCATGTCTAGAATCAGACCTAGACAAGTCTCTTTCAAATCATGTCTAGAATCAGACCTAGACAAGTCACTTTCAAATCATGTCTAGAATCAGACCTAGACAAGTCACTTTCAAATCATGTCTAGAATCAGACCTAGACAAGACACTTTCAAATCATGTCTTGAACCAGACCTAGACAAGCCACTTTCAAAGACTCTCTCAAATCATGTCTTAAACCAGACCTAGACAAGCCGCTTTCAATGACTCTCTCAAACCATGTCTAAAACCAGACCTAGACAAGACTCCTTCAATGACTCTCTCTAACCATGTCTAGAATCAGACCTAGACAAAGACCCTTTCAAATTCAAAGACTCTCTCAAATCACGTCTAGAACCAGACCTAGACAAGCCCTTCCAAATTCAAAGACTCTTTCAAAATCAATGACTCTTGCCACTTTCTCAATCTCAAGGTCACAAGTTACAAGTCAACATTGCATGCAAATTTCGCTAGACATAAAAACAGACCTATGTCGTCACCAAGGTAGTCCTTAATCCTGAATTAGGGCTATCATTTTCAAGTCAATGCTCATTTCTTCGGAAAGCATGGGACGCACCTGCATTTCTCCCAGTCAGCCGAACGGGGGAATAACCGCTCAAGGACTCAGACACATACAAGCACATCGAACCGCATGGGACACGGCTACAGGTAAAACTAACCTTTGTTTTGCAGGTACCGGCGGAAAAGGGTAACTCAGGGTCGCAGAACGTCTTGAGTTGCTCTCCGTCCCGAATCGAATACTTTGACTTTCGTCTTACGAAACTATCGTCTCTTCAGACTCAGTCAAAGTGGGGGCTTCTGTAGACACCTGAAAATGTGTCTCCCCAAATGAGTAATCCGTGATGAAATATACCGCGTCTCGCGTTTGTTTCGACTCGGAAAAGATGCTTTGAACTCACGAAAGTTGGAAATACGTGAGGTCGTACTCGGAATTATTGAGCAAAGGTCACTTACAAGGCAAACATATTTTCCTTCGGTTTTTTCGATAAACTCAAAGGTTTTCAAAGGTTTTCAAACGAGTTAAGCTGGCGATTCTCGTGCTTTTTGATTTTCATCATGTGCGTCACATTTTTCTGAATCCGCCAGTATTTTTAAATTATTTTTCTGATTTTTCTATGATTTTCTATGAATTTTGCAATGTTTAAATACGCAGAATACGCAGAAAATACGTGAATAATTAGAAAATACTCCGGAAATCCGTGGAACCTTCTAGAACATTCTAGAACTCCTTGCTTGGAGAGCAAGGGTGTCTAGGTGCGTCGAATCAAGGGAAATCACGAATAAAATCGGAGGAAATCAAAATATATCGAGGTTTTTGGAAAATATATACTCAACCATTGAGCGTATATACGCTGAAATGGAGCGTATATACGCTCAACACATACGTACAAAATTTGCCAAAAATTCATGGAAGTATGCAGCGTATATACGCTGCAAATGAGCGTATATACGCAGGAAGCAGCGTATATACGCTCCTTTGCAGCGTATATACGCAGGGTTTTTTCTGCCTCGTTTTGCCTCGTGCCTATAAATACTCCCTGCCTTGCTCAGTTCGAGACACGACTTAAGACACACAATTTCACGACTCAGAAACTTCACAATTTCACAAGACTCAAGTCACAAGACACATCAATACACTCTCAAAACACTCAAAACACTCAAAACACATTCGATTTCAATTCAAAGCATCGATTCTCTTCGAATCAACAAGCGAAATAAGGGTATAAATCTGAGATTACTCACCAAAAACCTTTCTTTCACTCTTTTTCAATTCCTTTTGTTACTTTTAACTTGATTAACCATTATTTTGAGTTTTAATTCAATTAAAGCAATGTAGAAACTCACCTCTTAATCGTTCATGTAAATATGTAGGTTTTTATTAATATTTTCATTGTTTCCATGGTTTTTCTTTTTTCATTTATTATTATACATTACTATTGTCAATACTAACGCGTTTGCTTGTCTCAATTCAATCGAAGGACGATTCCTTGAGTTTATTCTTATTCTAACGATTTGATTGTTTGCAGTGACAAGGTGAGAAGGGCGCACATACATATTATTATGCCTTACTAACCTTTGTTTTTCATGTCTCTTATGTATATATATTCAATCACACTTGTATATATTGCTTAAACAAGACCGGAATTTAATCGTTTGTCACATTAAAGTCAGATAATCATGGACGACCGGTTTTCTAAGCACCTTATTAACATTGACTAACAATCAAGTGATCGCCTTATCCATTGTAGAAGTCTTGGTTTGTTTATAATAGCAACCCACCTAGTAATCAATGCACTTTCAAAGTCAAATCAATAGGCTCTTTTGAATTCAATTGTTATGATTTATGGAACTACAATGAGACCGAGTAGAGGCCGCTACATGCGGGCGAATTGGGTTACAGATCTGATTCGTACCATGTCCCCGAACCCACGACTGGTTACTTGATTGGACGTGGGGCCATTAATTTGGCACCAATGTTTCGGGCGTCCGTGAATAACCTATATAGGCACGGTGGCGATCCCCTCAATTCGACGACACACCCCAACGCATTCACATGCGGATTCCATGGCTCAACTCCATGACACTGAAGCTGAGGCCACGCCCCTTGCCTAAGGCGGGGCGAAGCCCTACAGGGGGCAACCCTCAGCCCACGCGCAGTCAGCCAGCACACAGCGCTGGTCCGCGCCCTCAGCTTCGTGCTCGACCTGCCTCTCCGTCTAGGTTGCGCCCAAGTCCTTTCAGGTTCGACTCGCCCCCGCGGGGACATTCCCACCGCAATGCCTCGMGCGAGGCCCAGCCTACTCCGACTAGGAGGGGGGAGGAAGCCCCTTAGGTCAGCTGATCCAACAGGCCCCCTCTGGATGCCCGATTCATCATTGAGGAAAGAAGGCGAGACAACATGGATGCTCGCACTATCATCAACAAGCGCCGAAGCCAAGGCGAAGCCGCTGCAGCCCAGCCTCGAGCCTCCCCTCGCCAAGGAGACTTGGGCCGACCCTCTGCTCGACCTAGCCAGTCCTAACATGAGGGAACCAGTCGGTCAACTCGGCATCTGGCATCCAGGTCGCGCGGACATGCGAATAGTTCTCGCTCTCAGTCAGTCAGACAGACAGGAGAGGGCACTCGGGCTCAACAGCCGATGCAGACCCTCGTCCAKAGAACCCCATTCAGCAGGGAGATTGTGGATACAGAAGATCCAAAGAAGGTGAAGGTGCCAACGATCGAAACCTTTGACGGGACCACTYACCCCGAAGATCACATGGCAGCCTTCAAAACTCAGATGGTCGTACAGACAGGATGTGAGGCGTCATGGTGTCGYTTCTTTCCAACCACACTTAAAGGTATTGCTCTCACTTGGTTTAGTGAATTGCCATTTGGATGCATTACCAATTTTACTGTCTTAGAAGCTTTGTTCAAACAACAATTTATTGCTGGAAAACGACATAAGAAAACTAATTTGCATTTAATGAGTTTGAAACAAGGCAAAACTGAAGGATTGTCTAGTTACATCAAGCGATTCTATGCTGAATCTCTGGGCATTTCGAATCTGGAAGACAATGTTGCCTTCTCGGCCCTCATGTCAAGCCTCAGACCTAGCCGGTTTAAGCAGGACCTGGTCATCGAGGCCATTACCAAGTACTCAGGCTCTGACATTGGCTCAGAAGTATATTCAGGCCTCAGAAATCAATAACATGCATGATGATCGACCCTCATCCGAGGGCAAGAGAAAGGAAGGTGATAATAGGGGTGACCACAATCAGGGCAAGAAGCCCAAACTCAGAGATGGAGGGGACGACCCTCAGTACAACACTAACAGGAGAGATATATTCTTAGACATCAAACCCCTGGACATTTTGCCGAAGCCCGTACCAGTTTGGACTACGCCCAACAGGCGAAACAGAATTCTTTGGTGTGAATACCATCGGGAATGCGGACACACCACCTGAGATTGTAGAGAACTAAAACAGACGATCGATCACCTTGCCAACAAAGGAAAACTGAATCGGTACCTCCGAAAGAAGGATACCAAAGAACAAAGCCATCCTCGGCGGAAGGAGGATCASCCTCAGGCCAGCAACGAAACAATGCATACTGTGAATGTGATCTCAGGAGGGCATGCCTCGGGAGGACCTAGCAATCGAGGACGGAAGCGCCACTTAGAGGACCTCACGCACCAAGTGTTGAAGGTTAGCGGTGAGGTACCTCCCAAGTGCCCAACAATGGTCTTCGATGATCACTCGGGCAAGCCTATTGTCGTGCCCCATGATGACTCTCTGGTAGTCAAGGTCAAGGTAATGCTCGGGTGAAGGGAGAATGGTCGCTCGAGGACCCAAACACATACAAGCGCGTCAAACAGCATGGGACACGACTACAGGTAAAACTAACCGTTGTTTTGCAGGTACCGGCGAAAAAGGGCAACCCAAGGTCGCAGAACGTCTTGAGTTGCTCTCCGTCCCGAATCGAATACTTTGACTTTCGTCTTACGAGACTTACGTCTCTCTAGACTCAGTCAAAGTGGGGGCTTCTGTAGACACCCAAATGTGTCTCCCCAAATGAGTAATCGATGATGAAACATACCACGTTTCGTGATCGATTCGATTCCGAAAAGACGCAGCTGAACTCGTAATATGTGAATTCACACTTGAAATCATGAGGCAAAGGTCAAACAAGAGGCCAAAAGAATTTTCTTTAATCTTTTTCTATTTTTTCGCAATTTTCTGTTAACTATAAGATTTTTAAAATAATTTACACTAGTGATTCTCATGATTTCTATTTTTCATCATATTCTTGTCATTTTTCTGAGTTCGCCAGTATTTTTAGATTATTTTTCTGATTTTTCTATAATTTTCTATGAATTTTACAATATTTACAAAAATCAAAATACGCGAGAAATACATGGAAAAATCAGAAAATACTCTAGAAATACCCAAAAAAATACTTGGAAAATTCTAGAACCTTCTAGAACCACATTTCTTGCAAAAGAAGTGTCTAGGTTCATGCAAAATCCAAAAAGAATCGGAAAATCTCCGAGAATACGTGAGAAAATATTGACAATACGTGAGCGTATATACGCTCCATTGAGCGTATATACGCTTCTTGGATCGTATATGCTCAAGATCAAAGAATATTCAAAATCTTCAAGCGTATATACACAGGGACGAGCGTATATACGCAGGGACGAGCGTATATACGCTCCTCCCCTACGTATATACGCTCACTTTTTCCTCTTCACGCCTATAAATACGGCCTTGCCTCTCGAGTTCTGGATAACTTTTCACAACCCAACACTTCACGAATTCAAAAACTTTCACATAGTCTCTTGTCCCATACACATACACATTCAAATACGAGTTTCGCGCCCCTTTTCGAATCGATTCAACGAACGAAATCAAGGTATAACTCTGAGATTACTCACGTTCTCAAATTCGTTTTCGTTAACACTTATTATTATTATCATCATCTTGTCACAATTTATTATTATGCATATCGTTATTGTCAATACTAACATGTTTATTTGTCTTGATTAGCAATTCGATCAAAGGGCGTTTCCTTTTAGTTTTACTTTAACGATTTGTTTATTTACAGAGACAAGGTGAGAAGGATACACATGTATATTATGCTTTACTAACCTTTGTCTTCATGTTTCATTGATACACATTTTTGTCTCACTTGTATATATTGCTTAAACAAGACCGGAATTCAATTGCTTATCACATTAAAGTCAGATATCATGGACGACCGGTTTTCTAGGCACCTTATTAATATTGACTAACAATCAAGTGATCGCTTTATCCATGGTAGAAGTCATTGTTTGTACATAATAGCAACCCACCTAGTAATATTAGGTTAGTGCGCTTTCAAGATCAAATCGATAGGTTTTCTTGAATTCAATTGTTATGACTTATGGAACTACAATGAGACCGAGTAGAGGCCGCTACATGCGGGCGAATTAGGTTACTGTTTCAATCCGTACCATGTCCCCGAACCCACACTTTGGTTACTGGACCTATTTGTGGGGCCATTAGTTTGGCACCAATGTTTCGGGCGTCCGTGATTAACCTGTATAGGCACGGTGACGATCCCCTCAACTCAACAACACACCCCAACGCATTCACATGCGGATTCCATGGCTCAATTCCATGACACTGAAGCTGAGGTCAACCCCCTTGAAGGGGGTGAAGCCTTACACCTACCGGGCGACATCTTCTGACTCAGACGACACATAGCCAAATAGTGCTCGTTCTGCAAGATGTCACAATCGGGTAGCCAGCCCTTGATCAGGTCGGGAAGAGCATAAGGCTCCTTGTTCGCCCATAGCTTCTCCCACAAAAAATAGAAGGCCACACACCCTCGGATGCATTCATGGGTGGGACATTATAATTTAAAACCAAGTTAGGACGGTTAAGTGTCCTAACTCGGGGAAAATCCTAGGCCGTAGGCCTGTAAACAAACAYAAATTCTCGCCGGAAGCCCTTCCAACTCGATCGAGTCCTACCCAAGACTTTGTATGGCTTTCGYCATTGAAAGATCCACCACCCTCGGCCATAAAGCTCCCCCTGACATTCAGATAGTTTGAAAATGTTTCGAAACAGGGTCAGGGTCGAGGGTCTCTGCATCCAGTTGCAGATAGATAAGAAAGCCACTATATTGGCAATAGAATTGGGCATCAAGWAGTGAAGGGCGAGGTTATAGTTGTCTAGAATGACCGGGATGAAGGGATCGAGTGGAAACGAAGACCCATCTCCAAGTGGCCTCGGTAAATCCCCWRCATACCCGGGGGAGGAGTGATGATCGACTAATCAAACTCCGGGGCAATATATCGGTACGGGGGGTAAAGATAGTAGTTAGTACTCTCCCAGAAATGCAGCTCCTTTAGTACCCGTTGTTGATAGTGTCTCTCGATGAAGAAGGATCCCGGTCCTCTCTCGTTGTCCGGGACYTCTTYACCAGATGTGGAAGCTCCAGCCATTCCGTCAATTTTATAAGTTACCGTATTATCTACAAATTTTCGAAGAAATTGGGCATAGTCATTCCCCTTATTCCTACATACAGTGATTGCCCAAGGTCGGGGAACCCCCTCTAACTCCTCTCCCTTAGGTTCGGGGGTCAAGGGTGGAGTTTGGATCGGGATACCATCCAATATATGCTGGTCATACACTACACTCGTGATGGTGGCACTATCGGGTAAAATGGCATTGTCTAGATACGGAATCCCATCCACAAGATCATAAATATACTCCTGCACCGGGGGATTATTCACAACAGCCGATGTAGGAGGGTTATTTACAGGTCCTAATTCTAAAAGGTTATGTACGGGCTCGAGCTCGGGCTTGGGCATGTCATCTATGAATTCAAGCTCGGGCATATCATCTAAGTCAGATCCTGGCAAGTCATCAATGGTTTCTAACTCGGGAAGTTCATCAGAAGCCACACTAATACTAAGGTTCAGGTCAGAAAATACTAAACCTTGGGTCGGGGAGTATACAAGGCTACTATCAAGCTTAGAATCAGAGGGGAAGTTGGCCATCATCCAATATACAAAAAACCTAAGTCAAGAAGGTCAGAAGGGTTACGTACCTTAAGTCGAGAAAACTAGGGAGATGAGAACGTACTTCCTCGGTGGTTCCAAGCCCTTCGCCAGACACTGTTGCCCTAGAGAGAGAAGCTCCCAGAAAATCCCTATAGAGAGAGAAGATAATCTCTAGAGAGAGAAGAGAGTAAAATCTCTAGAGAGAGAAGAGAGTAAACTTTTAGAGAGAGAAGTGAAGTTTTAGAAATGGCAAGTGTGAAAAATGAAAGGAAAGTTACTATTATATAAGCAGAAGAAGGTGAACAGTTACCTTGACACGTCACATATTACCATTAATGGTAAAAAGACAAAGAACTGTGTCCAGGTTCATCCCTCCTCATTGTGAAAAGAGAGTTCGCCCCTTCCGAGCTTCACGACTGACAAACCAAGTGCGTAATTAATCTCCTCTCCCATACTTAATTGCTTCCTGCCCGAGGCGGTCCCTCGGGTCAGAGCAGTTCGCCTTTTGGCCTAGTACCTGATGATCTCATAGGTCATTCTCTCCTGGGTGGGTATACCACTCGGAGATCCAAGAGACCATCTTCCTTTCAAGCTTAGCACTGATCAAAAAAACATTCTTTCCTTCGGGATTGGTACACCGATCGGATTCAAGAACTTCGTTCCTGTCCGAGTTGGTACCCTCGGATAAAGAACCATCTTTCTGTCCGGGGCTAGCACCTCTCAGACCAGGAAATCATCTTCCTTCGGCAGCGGGGTTGGTACCTGTGCTCGAGAGAATTCCAAGGAACCTGCTTCCTTTCCGAGGCTAGTACCCACTCGGGAGATCAAGGACCTTCTCCTTTCCGACTGACCCTCGGAATCAGAACTTTCCTTTCCGGGTTGGTACGAGCAGGAACCTTTTCTCCTTCCCGGGAGTCTTAGTAGCCCGGATCCAAGGAATGTCTCTTCCCGACTGTACGTCGCTTGGGATCGGCGAGGAACCAGCTTTCCCTTTCCGGGCCTAGGCATCCGATCAATATCCAAAGACATTCTTCCTTCCGAGGTTCTACGCTCGGGATAAGGGAACCTTTCTCCTTTTAACGAGGCAGTAAACCTCGGGGTCCAACGGAACCATCTTTCTTTCCCCGGGGATTGTACTCACCAAAAACAATCCTCCTTTCCCGGGGCTAGCACCCTCGGGATCGAAGGAATCATTCTTCCTTTCCCGGGGTTGGTATCCTCGGAACTCATGGAGCCACTCTCCTTTTCCCAGGGTTGGCACCATCGGGAATCAACGGATCAGCTTAACTTCCTCGAGGCTGGCACCCTCGGGAACTAAAAGACCTACTCCACTTTGRCGCGACTGGCGCRCTCAGATATCAAGGAGACCCTCTTCAAACGTGTAAGGATCAACCGACATCATCAAAGCCCAACACTCGGTCAACTTTGGGGCTTATTAGCCCCCTGATCGAGCAAACATCCCCGAGGTTCAATAGTTAGCCAACATGGGGCTTATTAGCCCCTCGAGATTCGACAAATGTTGGAGCTTATTAGCCCTTCGGGGTTCAGCCGACATAGGGCTTATTGGCCCCTCGGCATTCAAACACTTGGGGCTCATCAACCCCTAGGGCTCGGATATCGCGAAGCTCATTAGCCCCCGGGCTTCYAACATCCTMGGCTTATTAGCCCCCATCGGACAGTGGTCTCGGAAAGTCAGACTCCCTTATCGAGGGGCTACACTTGTGTTAAAAACGAACTATAGCCTAGGTGACTTTCCTCCATCGGGAACACCGTCTCAGCACGATCGTTGGTCTGTGGCCTTCGAACAAGCAACCTAGCCGGCTCCTTAATTAAATCCCTGACCGGGTACCCTCAGCCTTGTAGGCTCGAGGCAGAACCAGACCGAGAGGATCGAGCATGATTTCGCTTGAAACCTAACCTCTCTCGGTCCTCGGTATAAGTATCAAGCGTGGGGCTAATTGTCCCTACCCAGTTGCTAGGCGCCACGTGACATCTGATGGGTCCCACCTGAGCACTTGTAGGGCATGTGGGACCCACATACCCACGTAATAAAGGCGGCCCCAGTAGGGTAGGCTCGCATAGTGTRAGAGGATGACATATGAAATGTGTAGTCCTTTGTCCCTCATTGACTTAAAGCTGTTCTTCCTTGTTCCTACGTTAAAAGAAGAGCCAAAAGCCTCCTCACCTAACCCTATAAAAAGGGGATTTGGTGAGCCCATTCCAGGTATCTAACTCTGAACCCACCGAGTACAGTCTAGTGCCTATATCTAGCTTGCTCGACCTTCAGTTTAGAAAAGTCTCCTTGTTGACTTAAGCATCGAAGGGGCTTTTCCTAGAGATCCCCTGGGTTAGTCACCTTTGCTTATTTTGCAGGTTAGCCGGAGGAGACCAGTCTCCATTCTCAGGACGTTGATGGAAGACATGTGTGTGCCAACTGTCATCCCTAGTCATTATTCTCACCCTAACATTCTATTGTTGCTCTTTGTAAGTTCCTTGAACATGAACAACTTCCATTTTCTTTGTTATGAAGTAACAAAAATTTTTATGAATCACGACAATTACCAAATAAGATTTTTATGATAAAATGAGCATTTTACATCAATTATTTCATTTTTAAATCTCGCACGCATCGCGTGCAAAAAAAGCTTAATATAATTTTGAATAACATATTTCCTATATCTCTATAATACAAGGGGAAGGGGAGCAATGGTGTCCCCTTATGAACTTACGTTTCTACCCTTAATGAATATAACATAATTTTCATTTTACATCAAGTATTGCATTTTTAAATCTCGCACGCATCGCGTGCAAAAAAAGATTAATATAATTTTGATTAGCATATTTCCTATATCTCTTTAATATAAGGGGAGGGGGAGCAATGGTTTCCCCCTATGAAATTAAGTTTCTACCCTTAATGAATATAACATAATTTTGAAAAAAAAAATTATAAAAAAAACATTTCAAGCAACTCAATGTCAAGATAAACACATTTAATGCAAGTTTGAAAAAATAATTTAAATTAAAGATATTTTACCATTAATTTCTCAATCAATCAAAATTGTATATTATGCAATGCTTTTCATAAAATAAGCAAAAATTGAAATCAATAACACTTATAAGTGAATCAATCAATGGGCAATGAATCTAGATATTAAATTTTCATAAAAGATGTAAATTTAAAATCATTGTTGCCAATTAAATGTCAATCTATAATGTAATTTGGACACTAACTTATCATAAACGATGTAAATTTAAAAATATTGTCTTTTATATATATCAATCAATCAATCAAAAACGCATAATGAATTTGGACACCCATTAT
>SNQN01000511.1:100788-131333 GCA_008642245.1 Bassia scoparia
ACCCGACACGAAAAACCCACAAACCACAACCTGGGATAACCGAAATCAAGCTGGAGACCCCAACTAGCGCCAAGCCGGACACAGCCAGAGCACACCCCGCCAACCAGACGAAGAAGCCCAGCGCCCAGCTCAAAGGACAAGGCGCAACGCAAGGAGAACAGCAGCGACCCGTCAGAACGAACACGGACCGCGAAAGCACGCAAAGCCCCCAAAAAGAACTCAGGCAAACCAGAACGGACCCTAAACACCACGACACCGCAGCGAGAAAAGAAGATGCCCCGCACGTGCCCGGACCCGTATCGCAGAACACGCAACATACTCAGCGGAAAAGGCCCAGCTGAACGGCGAGCCGCCAACCGGCAACAGCCGACCACCACCAGCAAATGCCCGAACAGCCCCCACGGAATAGGAGCAAGCCAGGACACCCCTCCGGGAAGCGCGAAGCAAGCAACGACCCTACAGCAAAATAGAAGCTCTCGCACCGAAGGGACCAGGGCAAACGGCCGAACAACAAGGACCAGACAAACGGGCGGAGGCCGAGTACGCAGAGACCCGACCGACGACCACCCGGGGAAAGGAATGACACACAAGCGGAGGCCCGGCACAAACACCCGACTATGACCACCAAACGGAGGCCCAGGAACAACCGAGAAGCCCGCCCCCAGCGCCCAACTGAACAAAGAAGCCACCGGCGAGGGGCACGCCGCAAATAGACCCCACCCCAAACACAGGACCCCAGACCGGGAAGGAGCGGACCGCCGGGGGAAGCAGAAGGGCAAGAATCCGACCTAACCCGCCTGCGCACACAGACAGGGGCGTTCACAAAAGCGAGCGGCGAGTACACTAACCAGGCTGCGGCAGACGGAAAAGAACGGCACAACAAACGCCAGCACAGTCCAGCCCCAGACGCGCGAAAAAACCCGCAACCGGATCAAAGGCCAGAGACAAACCAACCACCCAAAACGGAACCAACCACCAACATCAAGCAACTCAAGTCAGCTCCCAACGGCGTCGCCAACATCAGAGAAGAACACACAAGCCACACGCCCCACAAGACCAAACGCCCAACCCCAAAGAAGCTCACGGCAGCCTCGCGACCGAACACGCAACCCGATGGGACCACAATACACCTCCACCACCCAACCCCGCCCCAGAACGCAAGGACAGACTCACACGCGCTTCCTCGCCTTGAATGCAAGACAACAATTAATCATACCAAGATGATGTAACCTGTTATATAAGCATACTACTAGCCGAACGCTCGCTCCATTCGATGCGCTCAACACCAGACTTATTGTTTCAAGTCATTGCCCAACGCCCAGACAAATAGTGGAACGCTGCGCGTAGAGACACATACATCTTTGTCAACATGATTGAAAGACTAGACTACTGATTTATTCTAAATTTATCTCATTAAATTGGTTCTATCTCACTCCTCTTTGACAACCTTCTATACTACAAGTACATTAGACTAAATGTTGATATACATACCAGAGGAATAAACCGAAAGTGTATCAATCATAGCAGAAACCCAGTACCACCAACGGAGCACCAACCACAAGGCATTGTAACAACCATAAAGTCAACTACTCAAGCAGACAGTCAAGTTGTAGTTATATTAGAGTAGACATCTCTTCAAAGTACTACCTTGATTCGATCGGTCTATATACCACTACGCAGCGCTCAAAGCTGGACAATTTTCTCCATGGTCTGACCCATCTGATACAATCGAACGCTCACCGGCATCAAATTACCCCCCACTGCCTCCTACTCTATAACTTACTTTTCAACTCGGAAAACACACAATTATTCTTAAAAAATCACCATAACGATAGACTAATGAAATCAATTTACCATATCATTCTAGCTTAAATTTGAGATCAACACAACTTATCAATTTTTCATTGCATAGAATCATACACATCCGAAATCGTAAAATTCCAATAACAATATCAACCCTTTCCCTAAGTCGTCAAATTTGAGTAGATTCAATCACAAAAAACCCCTCCTCTAACATTAATAACAAACAATCATTTTAGACGAAAAAGTAAATGACAACAACAGCCATGCACCTTTATAACATTAATCCACTCACAAAACAATTCAAACTATAAACTCAACAATACTAACTCAACTTTAATACAACCTACCTAAAATAATTATCACTTTTTCACCATCTATATAAACTCACTTGTAAAACATTCAAATACAACGTTCGTTCTTCCCATTTAATTTAATTTATTTTAATTCTAATCTTATCCGAAATTCTCGTCAAGATACTTTGACTCCCACCGTTACAACCACGTGTCACATCAGCAGCGCCACGCATCCAGCCACCGCGCCACAGCTCCGAGGGAGGCATCTGATGCCGGGTCCCCTCAACGCTCGCAGAGAACAAACGCTCGGTCACGCATGTGGAACCCCCAACATTTACGCCCAACAGCCATAATGAACACGCTCCGCCCCAGTTAGGGTAGGCATTGCACCCACATGAGAAAAAGAATGTCAGCAGGGTTGACCACTATGACAGAATGCTGTCAGTTCAGCTATTTCCCAACACCTTGCCATACAAGTATTGTTCTCCTCACTGTATCCCACATTGAAAGAGAGCCAAGAAAGCATCGCACACCGTAAACCCAATATAAACCCAAGCACGGTACGTTGCGGATGACCTGGCACGACACCATTACACATGTCGCCTACACTCCTACTCACTGAAACCCACCTCTGCCGGAAGTCCACGCAGAGATATACGTACTCTATTAGCGTCCCTAATAATGTCTGCTAGTCAATTGAACGCTCCAGAGTTATTAGAACGTCTCACCACCTTACTGAGACTTAAGACAATCGGGAGGGGCCTTTCCCGACACCCGATCCCCGCGCTGTCCAGTCACCAATCATGCCTAGTATATACAAGGTTACCTCTGTGACGACAAAACAGATTGGCTCCAATTCTCGGAACTCAGTATTACTGCCCAACGACGAACCAACTGCCAACCTGCGGCCAGATATTCATCACACAACAACGCTCTCTCGTTATTCTCCACGACCTAACATTCTATTGTTGCTCTTTGTCAGTTCCATTACATAGAACCGCAAAACAAAAGAAGAACAACAGACTTGGAGAAAGACCCAGTCTGTGAGGATGTATCCCACCCTCAAAGTCCGTTCGGTCAGCTATCTCCCCAGTCATTATTCTATGTGCTCTTTGTAAGCCATGGTCAGTACGATTGTGAACGACCGGTGCTCGTGAGACATCGAAATCTCAGCGCTGCACTCCAAAATCCAGCCAGACAAAGATCACCAGGAAAACCCTCCGAGACAAAACCGTAGCTCATCCCCCCGAAAAGGAGAACAACATGGCAAACCTCATTCATGCGCGCCACTACGAACATTCAACAGACATCTCTAGGGAGAGCCACCCAACCTACGCCAGCACAACCGGGTAGCGTCACTTGGGCGGCAGCGGACTAGAGGACCAATCGACGCGTCACCCCCATCCGTTCACCTCACCCCGAACACCTGACCCCCAACGGTCACAGAGAGTAGCAACTCAATACAGCCTTACTCCGAAAGGAGAGTTAATGTATCCTCACCCCAACGCATACATGAGAGAGTGACCACGACAGCACGAGCGGGTGACGCACAGCCTCAAAACCCTAGTCTGTCTCACACCCAACAATGAGTAGAACCTCTCCCGTAATAGATGAAAAGCATCTACCGCGTTCATCCGCGTTTGTACGACTGCGATACAAAATAATGCATTAACACACCCGAAAAGTGGAAAAATAATCGCGGTAGTGCAAAGGGATAACACCGTGCGTCCGATTATCTGAAAGACTAAAAACCAGGTCACTTAACAAGGCAAATATTTTCCCTGAAGTTACCATCGGTTTTCATCGGATAACTCAAAAGTTCTGCCAAAAGCCTCAACACCAGAGTTAAGCTGGCCCAGAATTCTCGTGCTTTTGATTTCATCCATGATCAGCCAGTGTCAACACTCCATTATCTGCAACGGGCCAACCTCCAAAATCTAATATTACATCTACAGCATCATAGTATCTATCTACATGACCATATTCATATGACCTCCTATGAAATGTTGCAAAGACGTTAAATACGCCAGAATACGCAGAAATACGTAATGATTAAGAACAAATACTTCCGGGTTAAACAAATAACGTGAAACCTTCTAAGAACATTCTAACAGACTCCTTGCTTTGGAGAGACAAAGCCAGATGTCTAGGTACATGCATACCTCAAAATCCAAGGGAAATCCCAGAATCAAAGAACCAATCGGACACGAAATCAATCACCAATAATATACCAAGAGCGAGTCATTTTGCCTCCTCCTCCCTTACCCATACTCAAAAACCAAATCGCTCTGATTGCGTCGCTACCTATCACCTGCTAGAATACTCCTATGGAGACGACAAATCGTCAGCCTCCACTATGCGCAATGACACTCACTCATAGCTCCATCACTTGACTGGCCGGATAACCCGTGGCCCAACCAACGAGTCACGTCCCAAACACCAATTCCGCAAGATTCCAGCTGCCGTCCCTGCGAAAGCCGCCCCGAACCTTAGCTACAGCTGCAAATGAGACGGTCCAGCCTCTAGCGGCAGGCAACAGGCGCAATATTCAAAGTACGGCATCCCGAAATTGCTAAGCCATAATACGACACCCTCGTTTTATTTCTATCTCGTTCAGCCTCACGTGACAATGAACTAAACGATACATCTTATCCACGTGTTCGCACCCCACGCCCTTGCGTCCCAGTCTCGAGGAACTCATCCGCGACCCAAGCCTTTGAAGACAGCGACAAAATTTCCCACGCACTCACGAGATATTCAAATTTCACAAAACTCAAGTCACAAGACACATCAAACATCACAATACAACCTACAAGCACACTCAAACCAGAACACCCAATTGCCCGACATACCCTACCACAATTCAACCCCAAGCGCATCCGCTTACTCTAGTCGAGCCACCCACTCAACACACCGAACGCAACCAAAACTCAGGTATATTATAAAAGATATCTGATTGAATCTACTCCACCAAAAAACCTTTCTTCACTCTTTTCAATTCCTTCGTTGTTAACTCTTTAACCTATGATGCTCTCAAACCCACCTCATAACCTTTCGAGTTTACAAATTCATGTCTCTAAAGCACAACATGTAGCCAATCACCTCTACCTCTGTAAGCGGCTCGGTTCAATGACAAATTATCTACCAAGGTTTTTATTAAGTACTTTCCATTTTTCCGAATGCGGTTCTCCTCGGGTTATTCCTTTTTAGTTGACTCGAATATCCACCACATTCTATTTCAATACTAACGCGTTTGCTTGTCTCAATTAAGCCCAATCTCAAGCCGAGAACAGCATCGCGTTTCCTCTGTGACTGAAGCATTCCGTCCTCTATCTCTAACGATTTGTCGTCTCTGCTTCCTCTAGCAGCGGCAGTGCATGGCTCAGACGCGCACTGGAAAGACGCACATAGCATCATCACCCTATGCGCTACATACACGCTTGATCTTTCAACTCTCCTACGCGCTCCACCTGAGTGTGCAGAACCCGCCATTTCTCTCACCACTCGTATATATATAGCCTAGAACAGCACCGTAGAACTGAATTTAATCGATTTGTCACATCCTAAGTCACCTAATCAATGGTTTGCACCCGGCACCGTCATAGTCACACGCACACGCTAAATTGAAGACCTCTGCAACTTAAACACCAGACGGACAAAAGCTAGAATGCTCTCTTTTCCAAAATTAGTTAAGAAGTCATTGGGCTTATAGATTTTAAATCACAATAGCAATCACGACAACACCTAAAGTAAGAGTCAATGCACTAATCAGTCAAAAATCCCAGGCTCGTGTAGCTCGCGAATTCCCATTGTGTACGCAATTAGGTACTACATGAACCGCTAACGCGAGCAGTAGTACCAGAGAGGCGCTCCATCAAACGAATAGAAGCACGAAAAGCTAGGTTCCATGCCGGCACATCTACCAATTGCGTAGCAACATTCCCCACGCATAACCCCCCACTAAGACGCCTCGTCCACTCCTAGAACAAGGACTCCTGAGACAGTACCAGAAGTCCCATATACAACTTCACCGCATCTCTCTCTCACATGCATTATCCGGAATCAGTACCGTGAAGAAGTCACTCGCGCGCACCTGATAGTATGAAGCCACCTCCCGACGTGCGGACACGGGTCGGAACGAACTCCCCCTCAATTCGACGATCACCACAAACTCGCCAACGCATTCACATGCGGCGACATACACTGGAGCTCAAATCCATTGACGACTGAGGAGCTCCTGCGAGGCCACACACTTGACCTACAGGGCCGTTGTACGAGCACCTACATGAGTAGTAGTGTGCGCACGATTACAACTTCTGAAGCAAAACATAGAATGCACCACATATCAAGTGAAATGGACCGAGCGCTGACTGCACATTGAGACTGCGCTAATTACGCAGGAGATAACTTACAACTCACTAAATCAAATGAATTTTGCTTGTAATCCAGGCGTCCACCGAACAGACATGACGACCGCACCCACTCTAACCTTCCAGGCAGCCACACCGTTGCGGTCTCACAATACTCTGCTATTTCAGTGCTATCATGCTTCGACTGGTACCACCGCTTTCAAGGCGCGGCATTTTCATCTGCGCTTGCATCGTGCTACTAATCTGACTACACCACAAACTGCCAGTAATCCACCGTACGCGCCGCCATGCCGCGTCTGCACGCCGTTACCTACGATTCCGTGCTTCCTGATAAGATCCACCGGATACGTCCGCGCATCCAACAACCCCCAATAATATTCCTACCTAGCGAACATTGCAACAGCCCAACCTCCACGAAAACAACTCCTTAGCGCGCATCCAGTACATACGACTCCAAGACTTCAACCCCCCCCCACAAAGGAACACCCTTGACCTACACTCGAGTGACACAAGAGAAGTGAACACACTTCTGGAGTACTTGTGCTGCTTACACACGTGCTGTTCAACTCGCAAATTCTGACTCATATGTTGATCGTCTTCTTACGCACGCACACATCCTTACTCATCAGTTATTCCGCTTCCAGACATGAGAGCTCATGTATTCATAAACTCCTATCTCCCGTCTCTCGAGCTTGCACACCAATTCCACACAGTCACCACTGTCGATTCCGTAGAGTAACACTATACCCTCGGGCACCCGGATTCCTCACTCCAGTTGTCTTAAGCACATGACTTAATTCGATCTAACTCTGTACCTATAACCTATACATCTATAATTCCTACCACGCCAAAAATACACTCCAGCAGAAACGGCGGAAATGCCGAACAACCTAAACAAGCATAGGCCTCACCAGCCTATAACACGCCCGCCACATTCACAGCAACACAATTACCCGCAATCTCAATCAATTCCAACATTCAAAATACAACCTTAACTCATCGCATTAAGATCTTCAACTCTCTCACAAATTCCAACACGCCTTAAGTCTCTTTTAGTCAATTTCAATTTCAAACACAAGAGCACACTTGAACCATTCGTGAGAGTCTCTCCGCTATTCCCACTCCACAGTCTACTAAAAGAGCACACCCAAAAAACATCGGAACGTAGAGTCGATCATACCTCCAATCTCCACCTAGCGGCGCGCAGGTCAAAATTCAAAAAAGATGACACATTGGGAGGTCGCTAAGGAGAACATATTCTATACGCACCATTCTTAAGTTATCGAAATCACTTTCCCGTCTACACACTAAACAATTACGAACCGTTTAACGCCCACACTCACACTCTCTTAAACCTCTCCAGCGATCATTTCCCTTTAAGCACCAAGCATCCACACAGCGACGTGCTGGCGAGTGTGTTCCACTTAAAGAAAGGTCTGACCGTTCTAGATCTCTCCTGTAAAGCTTTGGCCGCGCAGCACGACCGCTAGCAACCAGACCGCACCTCGACTTGAGGCCCAAGAGCCAAGTAAGATACAACATCTCTCACGCACTACCGTCCACAAATCACCGGGTCACCATGGTACATCTTTGACCCATCCATCAATCCACAAATAGACGGGCCGTCAAGTCCCCGCCGCCAAGACCTCTTACCTATCCTCCTGTGACTTCACATACTCCGAACTGGACCAAGATCCATTCAACACAAGTTCACCTACCTACTCAACAGACATCATATTCACCCCCACGCGCTGTGGGATCTCTCTATCGGTCCAATCACTCGCATCTGAACGGACCAACCCAGTTACATCAGTAGTGATACAGTCCAGTCCTCATACATGACCTAGCTGCCACCTCATACACACACACACACCACTGATACTTAATAGTAGTCTTCACTCCACTAGTAGCGAATCAGACCACCTGATGTTGTCATCGCAAGTAAAACATACCGCTTTCAGTTTGTCAGCGGTACTTTTTCTCCGAGGCTAACTAAAATTCTCAAACTTCATACTCGCCAAGATCTCTCATTCAGCCCAGCTCACTTGCCACAAATCTCGGTATTCCTCAGAAGACTGATTCATATTTAATTTAACAACACGTCCACCAGACACAGAGCCTTCCTTCCTAACGCCCACCAAAAAACACCTCCCACTCCCAACTACCACCCTATTCGATCTACCATCATACGATCAACAACACACTCCTGCAAAGCACCTATCCAGTATAGCCCACAAACAGCTAATCAATATACGGCCTATACTTCCTCACCCACTGCGACAAGCCTTAAACTCATAGGAACACAACACAACGCCGCGTAGGAAGAGACAATGTAGCCACCACAGAAAGAAAAAAGAATATACGAACACTAAAATTCGGAACAGACGAAAAACCACCAGGACCACAACACATCTCTCTCTAGGCCCCAAGTCAATCACCAAACGAAACTCACACACACATACACAAGACAAGAAAACTCACCTTCACAAAGGCCCACTTCCACCCCAAGACCAAGACAGCTCGCTATACAACAAGGCACACCACCCGCAGCCAGCCGACTGGGTCACCCTCATGGATCAGTATCGAAGCCTCAGCCCCTATCTACCCGACACGACGCCACTAATATCTCCAACCCGCGAGCGCACACACACACACACACGGCTGTCCAAATCGGTCCCCGAACTACGCCGCTGTACCACCTGAACGCCCACCTAGCGCCAAACATCACCGTGAGACGGCCTCCTCAGCTCTCGAGGTACACCAAAACCGCTCACGAGCACCCAGCATCCACCGCTCTAGCCAAAACACCAAACATCTCCAACATCAATTTGAGCCTCTTGAAGATTCTCATTACTTACCTATAGCACATCTATCCATCCCAATGTCCCTCGTGCCGTGTTTAGAACCTCTGACAATCTTAGACTCAACTACCTGTATTCACCAACATCCATGTCATCTCTCTCTCTCTTACCTACCATCGAGTTTACCCTATCAGTCACAAATCCACCCTTATTCTCAATTTCTCGAACCACCAGCCCCATTCCTGATTCAATCACACCCTGTACCACAAAGTCGTCATCCTCATTGGATCCCCATCCATAGAACAGTAAAGCCACACTTGACCTGTTAGGGCTCAACAGCCTCAACGTGCGTGTGTGTAGGCTCTACCACATCCACACACCCCTTCGATAATGTCCCAACTGCGCAACCACCACACCAACTTTCCACCACACTAAAACAAAAAATCAAACACACACATCTCCGTACTGTTTACTCATCTAACCCAACTCAGAAACAACATACTAGACACGAAGGGCAGCATGTCATCAATCAAAGTCACGCTAGAGAGAATGGGCTTCAAGTAAGACCCAATGGTCATCAATAGGCGCTCAGACATATTTCCATTCTGGGTGCTTCCTCGTCTCCAAGACCATATAATACGTGGCTAGAATTCAAACTACAATTCTGAGAACTACCAGACACCAGAAATCACTCAGCGATCACTATCTTGGAAACCCCCTTCTCTTTCCAATCAAAGTCACAACGCGATACTCACAACCAATGATAGAGTCCAAGTAACAACTCGGTCTTCCGCGACACACAGGCTCACCACACTATCGTCTACTCTTCCAACATGTACTCTCTTTCAACTTCGAGTCTACCGTAGATAACTAGAGTTAAGCTCAGACCTAAAATCACCCATGCACGATACGTAGAACCAGAAACTATGCTCTATCTCTCTCAATCAATGTACTAGATCAGGAAACCTATACACAGCCAACTTTCAAATTACATGATCATAGAACCAGACCTAGACACGCATCTTCAGCGAAATCTCAATGTCACAGAATACCTAGAACCAAAGACATCTCTTCTACGTATCAACACTTACTCCAAACACAACAGAGCGTAGAGTGACTCCTCATACTTCCAAGTCACTTCTAAAGATCATGTCTAGCGAACGCCCAGCCAAAAGCATACACAAACATTCTCTCACCTCAAAAAAGTCCATCAGAAGACCAGACCCTAGACCCTGACCATACATTTCAATCAATTCAACAACCGACCTCGTCATCACAATCCGTCAGAATCGACACTAGTACAGACAACCATTCGAAATCAAAGTCGTCCTCACGTAACATGCGAGACCATCAAGACAACAGTCACCTCTTTCAAATACACCCGTCTAGAACCATCCGGACCCTAGACACCAAATCACTTTACACATTCATTCGCGTAAGAATACGAACACTAAACAATGTAACACCTTCCACTCAAACACGTTCAAAGAAGCCAGAACGTCATCAACCTCAAGGCCACAAGGCCATCTGGATTGCAACACCATCGTCTCTACACAACCAGACCCACAACAAGACCACACTTTCCAAAGGCACACTCCTCACCAAAAAACACATCGTCATAGACACCAAAGACGCACTTAGGACACAAGCCACTTCTCAAGAAGACATACATCATACCAAATAACCGAATATGATCTGACAAAAAACCAGACCTCCAAGCACCAAAGACCTGCATTCAATGACTCTCATGTCAGGAACACCACTCCAACCACGTGTCTAAAGCAGAACTAAACCTAACACCGACAAGCAACCCCTTTCAAACATACAATGAACCTTTCAAAACCTCAATTCTAGAAAGACCCACAGACCTAGAACAAAGGCCCTATGCACGAACTATTCAAACACCTCATATTTCAGAACCATAAGTCACGATCCAATCCAACTCATATTACACTCCTCACAGAGACCCGCGAAGGTCGAAACAAGATCTACCACTAAAAGACACACCTCCAGCATACAACAGCGCGCACCTGCTGACACCCTATATCATCGCCTAACCGAGATAACGAACCCAGAAGGGACACCCCTAATGCTCAGCTGCGTACGCACCAAAACACGCGCTAGTCCTTCTACCCTGACGGCTCTCACGGGGCTATCACCTCTCACCAACGCAGTCATTCTCGATTTACTCTCAGAGAACACGGCATAGTGACAACTCGCCCACCCTGCATTCATCACCCTCAGTCGCGGAGACTAGGCCCAGCCCCAAAGCATAACCGAAGAAAGAAGCGAAAACCGCACACGCGACGACCAAAATGAGGAATAAAAACCCGAGGCATCAAACGGCACTCACCAGAAGACACTATATACAACACCCCCGAAAAACCACAAATCGGCGACCAACGCAGCTACAAGTACAACATACAACCCAACCTTTGTCGAATATTTCCACTATCCCCCGAGCAGAGAGAAAGAGGCTAAACCAATCAAGAACAGGAGTTCTGCCAGCCAGAACGCTCCTGTGTGAGTTGCTCTCCGCTCCACCACCTGTAACGGAATTACTTTGATTTCAGTCATTACCTGGAACAAGCACCATCTTCTTATCCAGCCAGCAACAACAGCCAGCCAGGACACAACGCACCTTCTCTATGTAGACACTGGAAAGAATCGCTGATCGTACCTACCAAAGAAAATGAACTAAATACCGTGAGCAGACACACAGCAACCCACCCAGTTACCGCGTCTCGCTGTTGTTTTCGAACTCGCGGAAAAGAAGAGCTTTGAACACTACACGAAAAAGTCTCGCAAATTACATAGCATAAGTATCTTGGTTGAGCTCGGCGAATTATTTATGAGCAGTCGAAAAGGTCAACCCCTTACAAGCACCAACACACCTATTTTCCTGTCCTGTTCTATATAACTCTCACAAAGCGTTTAGTCAAAGCCAAGAGGTCCCAAAACAATTCTCACGTTCTCGTAGAACTTTCTCAATCTCACACATGAGCGCGATAACCATCTCATATGCACTGAAATCGCCAAGCCCAATATACATTATAATGCTATTGTCCACTGACTCTTTATCTTATGACTCATCTATGCTCCGTCTATATTTGCGCACGTCTTAAACACGGCAGAATACGCCAGCCATACTACACCGCCAACCTCATATACGAAATAACTCCAGAGAAATACGGCACGTGTGGAACGCGTTTCATAGAACCTGACTAGAATACCATTGCTTGAGAAGAGCCGAAGGGCTTCTCTACAAGCTGAGCGACAGAAATACAAGAAGCAATTACAAGACGCACATTAAATCGGAAGAAATCACCGAAACCAGGATATAGCAAGACCGGATGTTCTTGTAAAAGTAATCCATACATACAACCAATGACGACGAATAACCTATAGTCCTGCAAGACACCTTCGGTGAGACGTCTTCAATTGCCAAAACAACTACGAGCTGCACACACATACACACACAACTAAATTGCCTATTACAAGGAATTCATGGAAGATGCAACAGGATCAGCTGAAAGACATAGACAGCTGACACCCACGAATGAGGGCGTAGAATAACAAACAAGTTAGCAACTGCATCAAATAATACGCTACAGCTTGCGTTGCCAAGACGGACCAAACATGCCAGCGCAGTATACGCCAAGGTTTGATATACCTACGCAACTCGTATTTGCGCCCTGGTGACAGCACCGCACGAACTGCATCACAAACGTACTCCCTGCATTGGCTGCATCTTCAGCGACACCACGCACGTTATAGAGACAGAGCACACTATTACACGAACACGCACGACATGCAAACCAATTCAAACCAACAGAATCACAAAAGCACCCATATATCAATACACTCTCAACACAACTCAAAAACCTACAAAAAACAACATTCTGCGAATTTCAAATCTACGACAACTACACTCCTTCTAGAGCCAAAGCCAAAGACGACCATCCACAAGCGTAAAACAAGAGGATCAACGCAACACTGACACAACCTATTACACTCATCTCGTCATACACACAAACCACTTTTGTACTTCGCTAAACTTCGAGGTTACACACATAAATCGTCTTGCAAGTTCAACACAACATACAAGTCAGCTACAGTAATGAAAACTCACCCTCTGAAAGTCGAAACTATCTGTAATTAAGATGAATTTACTATATTCGTTATCCACTGGTCTCTATTCTTAGGATTCCTAACATCCTTATAACCCATCACTTACTAATGTCAAAAACCCTAACCGTTTTCAGCTCGCACCAGCTCTGTCTCAAATTAGTAAACCACACTTTCCATCGAACGAGCGACCAACAGGCACACGATCTCTCTTGCAATAATTATTTATATTTCACGATTATAAGACTACACCCGATTTGATATATCGCATCTTTGTTAAGTTGCGCTAGTCAGTAGGACCGCAGTGAAGACTAAGAGTCACGCCAGCAATGACTACAATAATCATTATTTTGCCACTACTTAATACACCCTATACTATACCATTCATCCGATCTCTTAGACCGTCATTTAAAAATCTCAATCCACAACCTTTGAATAAATCTAATTCTTCACACAATCACACAAACATTAATAACTCACAGTTTATCCACAAGTACAAATTCAAATAATCAATCGGACTTATACGAAAACCGCTACTCTTACTCAAACTCAGCTCATTAATAAAACCCATTATATACAAAAATTCCTTGAGATCATAACTAAAGACATACATTCATTACGTCTAAATTCACTTTCTTAGTCCATACAAGAAGATCATTGATCTCCTTTGTATTCAATTTATAGACTAAACCCTACAACCCTAGCAATATGCAAATTGCACTCATAAGTCTCCTTAGAAACAGATAGACTCAATCTCTTGACATCTCAAATGTTAATGATATATGGGAATCTCACAGATGAAGACACGTCATAGTAACTAGGTTCCAAACCGCACTTTCACGCAAGAACGCGGTGCTGGCGATAATTGAGCGCACTACTCAGAATCTCGCCTGCTTCCGATTAACCCACAAAAACAGTCCAAACCGAACTCCATACCGTATCTGCGTACTTGACATATTGCAACAACTTTAAAATCAGTCGCCCACATGATTTTAGGGCCTTAATCCAATTCGCGAGACATATCCATGTGACTATACAACACTTATTACCATAAAATAATAGGACACCCTATATGAACACAATCTTACAACATACCCCTAGATTCAACTTAAAACTCATATTTTTTACAAACAGTTACCATAAACTATCACCATCAAAAACAGATACGAATTACCCAACACAGAACACATGTTGAACCATGCCAGATCTGAACTCAGAAATCCCGCCTCAACATCTCCGAACGACAACCCCCCCCAACGCTTCACGTACAATTCGCGACGTATCTCCATAAGGCTCCATACTACCTATGACACTAAGAACCGACCTTCGAAGATCACCCACGCAACACACTTTACAGTCACGTAAGATATCGGCCGGAGGGCGCAGACCCACCTAAACAGAGGAAAACCAAGAGCAACCCTCAGAGCGACCCCCAAATTAAAATTACGCCCTAGCAACTATCAAAGTCTAAACGGCGCTCCACATGGCCCAGCACACTCCAAGAACGCTAGTACCGCCCCGAACAAGCCATAGCCGCCCTCGCTTCGTGCTCGACAAACTGTTCGCCTACTATCCAGGTCTATGGCCTTGACGTCACCCAAATTACGTCAATTTCAGGTTATCAAAACCATCAAGCCCCCACCATCTTAAATCAAAATGAGGACAGAGACAATTGTCCCCCACACGCACATAATCCATCAGCTTTTTCCGAGATGAGAGCCCACCAATGACCTAGCATCCGACAACTAGCCCACTGGAAGAAAAGGCGGCTGGCAACCAACACAGTCCACCCATAGCGTCTAACAACAGTGCAACGTACCAACTCCAGCCAGCGATCACCAGCGACCCCTGCACCGCGATGCATCGCCCGCGTCCTACACGGAGCAATTCTCATCACATCTTGAAGAACTGTACCTCAGCAGCAACATATCTATAGAATCCCCTGGAATCTATCTATCTATGCAACTCGCAAAGCGACTCTCTCCTATCTATGCACAAGCCCGACCCACGATCCTCGGCGTTCCCCGTCAAAACCCACGTCTAGCGACAAAGCCGCCGAGCACCGTCGCGCCCTCGCCAAGGAGCTCTCCGCGATCGACCCATTCCTAGATCTCGACACACACCATCCGCCAATCCCACTACCATCCGACGGGAATCAGAGCGCGAGCGCGCTCCCAGCGAGTCCAGCCACTCCCCGCGACCTAGCATCAGCGAGAGACTGCTGAGCGAGCCAACCTCGGCCACCCACAGCCACTCCTCGCAACTCCGACGATACACACACACACACTCTTACCCATCCGATGCGTAGAACAACAGACGAGAAGCGCGGCACTCAGACGACGCACCACTCTCAAACAGCCCGTCGACCGGGATAGGTCACACCGCTCTCGTGCAGGCCACAGACACCTCCCACACCCTTCACCAGCAGTAGACAAGAGACCACAGGCAAGCAGTTAAAGTGCGCACACGTAACAAGAAGAATCCACAAAGAGGAAGGGGTGAAACCCCCAGTGGCGCCGCAGCACCCGGTGCTAACACCAACGCACAGCTACCACACACTGACCATCCAACAAACGCTTTGAACGGCGGACCCACTAACCCCTGAAAGAATTCCAGCCCATGGGGGCACGGGCACCATTCAAAGCGCAACTGCAGAGCGGCCCGAAGAACAGCTACGACAGACGAGCAGGCAAAACTTGTGTGAAACCGGCGCTCCAATTGCCGACCCGACCCGCTCGAGTGGTCACGCATTCTTTGCCAAGCCACACTTCAAACGCTAATTCGCATTCTCAAGCCTTCGCTCTCTAGGTCGAAGCATCCTGCCATTGTTCGGACATGCATCTTCCAGCGCGCAGATTACCACCTCTTTCCAGCAAAGTGTCACTTAGGCGCAAGCATCTCTTCCAACACGCCACAACCCAAGACTTTCACTTGCGCCGAGACAAAAGCCACCAGTTACAAGTGAAAACTAATTGAGCACCAAATTTACAATAGAGTACATGATGAACAACACAAATTACCGCAAAGAGAGACAAAAAAACTGAAGAAGAACACTCATGATATGCTCTCAAAGGTGTACAAATCAACGGAAAAACATTCATATGCACAAAATCGCTCTGGTACCTACAAAACACAAGCAAATTATGCGGAAAATCCCCTAGGCAACAGACACACAATAGTTCCACTCATACTCAGAGGCCCTATAACACGATTGAAAGAGAACCTCGCCCTAGACCACCGATTACAGCCGTCACCAACACCGCCGAACGGGTAATCCGCCTTACCCCAATACCAAGAAAGCATTAGAGGCCAACGAGCACCACCAAGAACCAAAGACCAATCTACCAACCAGCAGGTATGACTCGAGCGCATTGCTGAACATTTTGGCTCCGGACGAAAGCTTATCTTCATGCTTCCAGAAATCCAAATTAACGATGCATTTTAACCTGATTATCGGACCACTCAATGACCAGAGCTGGAGCGTAGTAGGTGCAAGAGGAATATTGTGATAATAGTGAAGAAAGAAGAAATTGTGACACCAACTCAGTTCGCGGGCAAAAAACGGGAATTGCCAAAGAACACGATCCCACAAACCTCAAGAGAGGAAGGGACACTACAAAAGACACCACACCGCCGTCAGACCTCCCAAGCCTCAAACAACCACACTAGTGACTGACAGCCCAAGCGAGCCACCCAGCAAGATCCTCACTACTCTTAGCACCCATCACCACCGAACCGCGCCTGCAACGCACTTATCTCCCGCCGGACCCAGCCATCGCACCCGCAAGTCTTCCTTAACCATCACACAATACACCCGCACACAGGCCGGCGCCCACAACCACAGAAATTACTGTCTTTGGTGGTCGAAATTACAACACAATCCTGACCACCCACCTGACCAGGGAAGCCACCAATACCCGGACCAAACAACCTTCACAACCAATCCGTACGAACTACAAAACACGCCCCACGAGAACGTCGCAACGAAATGCGCAACCCACAGAAAACCGCACCGCCTCCGCCATTCACAATTAGCACACACAAAGGCCACCACCCACTCCCCATCCAGGGACTCAACCGACCACCTGGTAGACAAACCCTTCCGACACGCGCACGCACGATACCCACCAAGAACGAAGAAAGCCATCCTCCACCCGAGCGCAAACGGAAAGGATCCATCCCTGCAGACCGCCCCGATAGTAGCGACACAACCGAAAGTCCACAGTTGCCAGCAACGAAACCAAATGCATACTTGAATTGACTCAAAGAGGCATGCCTCGGGAGACCTAGCAATGCCCGAGGACGGAAGCCACTTAGAGACCTCACGCACCAAGTAGTTGAAGGTTAGCGGTGATACCTCACAAGCCCAACAATGGTCTTCGATGACCATCGGGCAAAGCCTTTCGTCCCCCATGATGATCTCTTGGTATCAATCAAGAATGCCGGGTAAGGAGAAAATGCGCTCGAGGACCCAAACCACATACAAGCGCGTTCAAACAGCATGGGACACGACTACAGGTAAAACTAACCGCTAGTTTTGCACCGACCCCACCAACGGTTACGGAAGTACCGCGACAGAAGAAACCAAGCCAAAAGGGCAACAATCCCCAGACGCGCAAGAAGCACCGCACCAAGAGGCGTTCTATAGACGATTCTCTCCACGTTGCCCAGGAGCCGAATCGAAATTGACTGACCTTGGTCGAATCTTCAAACGAGACTTACCGACGCATCTCCATAGCCCAACCCGCACCACTCACAGTACAACAAAATGCAAGCAGGCTCGGTGATACAGGGAACCAACCCACAATGATGCTAGCTCCAGAAATTAAAGCAAGGAAAACGACAAGGCAGAGTGAGACAGCAATGAGACACTTACGAGACTGACAACAATACAGTCACATTTCGCCCGATAACTCCGCGCCTCAGTCGAAGATAACTTCCCCCTCAGGCAAGAAAAGGAGACAGCCAGCCAGACATGAAACCGAACAGTGTGCAACGTTCAACACTTGAAATCATGAGACCACCAGAACCTGAACTCAGAAAATGCCTTACAACGGCAGTCGAAACACCATAAGGGAAAGAAGGCCCACACAGAACAGTTAGTCGTGTAAACGCAAGTCCTTTTTTCCGTATATATTTGCAGCGCATCCAATGAATGTCGATAGTCTGAACCATAACTCAACAACGACTATCTTCATCCAGGACAGTAAAATCCCTCAACGAATACACGGTAACATTCAATAGCTTACTCTCTCACCCTCCATAATCTTCTACTAAATTTTAATGGTACACTCAAACTATGCGTGTTCATCCCCTTCATGAAAGCCTTCGGCCCAATAAAGTTTCTCAGGATTAAAATTTACTCTCCTGATTTTCGTAATAATGGCCCAGACTTATCAAAGAAATTCATAACAAATACTCTGCAATACGAAACAACATCGACCACAAGCAACAGATACCCACCGAAGTAAGAGACGACAATTCCCCAACACTAGACAAAAATCAGTAAATCCCTACCACTGAATACAAAAAAACTAAACAATACCCCAAAAAAGAGAAATCGTGAAAAAGTCATATAAGACCTATAGCTACATCTAGAAAGCAGCCACGATATTCTGACAAAAGACAGCATGTGTCTCAAATGTTTGCAGAGATTGGCAACAAAACACTCCAAAAAGGAGAATCGGAAAACCTAAACAACAGCACAAATACTAGCAACAGCACCACCGACGAAGACAACCCCGCAACCCGGAAAACCATCAGCAAAGCAATAATCTCGAGAGCCAGATTAGCCACCGGTGAAGATCACCCAGAGTAACAACAGCGAATCCCATGGAGACGCCATAAACTTATACACGCTTTCCCTGGATATCCCCGCATCACCCTGCTCCAGACACCCACTCAGAACCATGAAATACTCCATCAAAAATTCCCATTGCACAGTGGCGCATGATCTTATACACCAGACAAAGGAGCGCACCCACTTTCACCCCCCTGCGAAAGCGCTAATACGCAAGACAGGCCCGGATCCTCCGACCTAAGCCGACTATAATCACGCTAGACTCCACCACCCCATAACCAACCCCTACGTAGTAAGAAACAGCCTCACCTTTTTCTCCATACCTATCACGCGCATGATACGCAGAAATAGCGCCCTTACCCTCTACGAGTTTCACACTCGAACACGCCTGGAAATAAACCTGTCTCAGCCAACAAAGCGCCCGACCCCACACGACTCTCCTACAGAGAATTCCAACAAAGGAGAACATCACCTTAGCGCAACATAGAATCATCTATACCACGCCCCACATTACCGACAAACAAACCAAACTCACCATCACAAATAACGGAGAGATTTAACACGACCCACATTATCACGAAAATCAAGACATCTAACACAGCCAAAATACACGGAAAAACAACAACGTATAGAACGTAACGACGACTAGACACGCACCGATTCTCAAACAAAGAAATTGACCGAAGGATTACACAAGCTCAATAGAAATATGATAGAACATTACACTCATCATGCACTATGTCAAGCACACTGACACAACGTCCAATATAAACTTTACTGGCATTTATCGTTATTTCACAAAACTAAGACCACTAAACCCACAATCATTATATCTTGTAGTCAAGATATGGCCAATTTTCATCCCAATTCGATCAGCACATGAACAAAACAGGCGCGGTTATACCTTTTAGATTTCCTAGCCGTGCGCGCGCTTCTAACGGATTTGTATTATTATACAGAGAACAGAGAATGGAAAAGAGCAGAAGGTGAACAAACTCTCTCAATATATAGGCATATATAACAATCCAACCACTGATATCCCACCGCTACTTCCAATGATTATCCATGAATAACAGACATTGGTAGCTACACTCCACTCTATATAAAGCAAAATAAGGCAAAAATAATACCGATCCCCTACTAAGACAACAAAGACCGGAGCATATCAATATTCGCTTCGAGCAAACAATATTATAGAATCAGATACTTGCGAAACAATGGCCAACCCGTAACCACAAACCGAGGCCAACGCCCCCCTTGTTCTAAGGCAAATCATAATCACTGTGATAATTTCGCACCTAACAATTCAACCACCGACGGGACATGAGTACTACCACCAGGTGAATAACCGCCTATCTCACATCCATTATAGTAGAGACCGCTACCTGTGCTCGAGATCATGTACCAATAAAAAGCCCACAAATCTAAGCACAGCAAAACGAAGACACAGCCTGTAAATATGCAAATGTAGACATTACAGTGCCACTCTAATTCGAAGGAATACAATACCCGACACCAAGAGTGTGACACTCTATGAAAGTCAACATATTCGTTAAGACTTATGGAATAAAGCCAACCTTTACGATCACCCACGAGCAGTGAACACTCGAAGCAAAAGGACCTACGACGCGCACTCACCAATAGTACACGAGACCCCCTGGCGATAAATTTAGTAGACACCCCAACTGCTTCACGAGCTTTCCAAGGTCGCCACGCGCGTAGGCCACACCAGTCCCAGAAACAAGCCACACTACTCCTTGCTTCCCTGAACCACACTCTTTGCGTCGGCGCACGCCATCACTTAGTATTCCAGAGCGACGACCAACATGTGCTCGGCCGTCGTCGCGTAACCGCAGAGTGCATTACTTACCTCGAGCTATCCGAAGACGCCATCACACCGAAAATCTAAGAGACACTGAGTATGCGATTAAACACTCTCCAATCATACATGTGAGCATAGCAAAACAAACACTGAACGACCAACGCCCAAGAACACGCTGACCGATTCACCAATGCAACGAGACCTTCCATGCGTTACAAATTCACCGGGCACCCCTGAGCCCTGAACCGGAAAGTCCACCACCACCTATCTGCCAAGGGGGTGAAGCCTAACCTAACCCCGACAGCCCGGCGAGCACATCTTCGCTAGACATCATCAGAACGCGAACATAGACACAATAGGCCAAAGATAGTTGCTTCGCATACATGCCAACTAAGACTCCAACCCACGATGCTTCCAGGCTTGACGCCCAGCCGCACCTCAACTGCATCAGATCGCGAACTAGCTACGCAAACAGAAGGGCTCACTTGGTCTCGAAACTTACGATACTTCGCTTAACGGCCCAACTGACGAGCACCACGGACTCCACGCTTCTGCGGAATCGCCACACAAAATTAGGCGAAACAGCCGCCACTACAGCCGTCTCTACTCAACCTGAGTGAGTCTTAGACATGAACCTGTTTAAAACCATTCAGGGACGGTTACAAAGAGTGTCCTACCACGACCACACAATAGAACACCCAAGCCGGTGAGAAAGTCCAGGCCTGGGCTACACCACAAACAGAAACTTCTACGCCGGACAAACCCTCATCCAACTCGAATCACCGAAGTCCTACCCAAGCACTTCGCTGCTTTCGAGCACTGAAAGAGATCGCCCCACCATCCACATCGCCAATTAAAGCGCTCCCCCTGAACATACAGATAAGTGCTCACCAATGTTCGAAACAAGAGTACCCGCAAAGCCGCGGATTATCGAGAACTGTGGTCTCTGCATCAGTTTGACAATACGATAAGACAGCCAACTTTATCAATTGGACCAATAAGAAACCCACTCTACGAGGCATCTCAAATAGTGAGCGCCACTGGTCATGATAAGTTTCCAATCAGCAGAAATGACCGTGGGCATTGAACCAGGAGATCGACACGTAGAGCACGTATCATACCCCGTCACATACTCCACAACCCTGGCCATCAAAAGGGTAAAATCCCCCCTACCCGAGAACAGAAAGAATGCAAAATTATAACCACTCAACCAAACATCTCGTGGCTGCGACACACCAATATATCTGTAACGCGAAGATGTGCAAAACTCAACGTTTTAAAATACAGGCCATCTAGTCAGTACTTCTCCAGAAAACTAACAGCTCCTTTGAGGTAACCTGCTGTTGATTGTGTCTCTCATGAACAAGCGATCCCGGACGAATCCTCTTCTCTTGTCCGGGCACGCCATTCGTTGACCAGACTCGCATATGAGAAAGCTACCACCACACACAACACACACCCCCATCCTTACGCCCAATAACTGCACGCCCATAATATATCTACCACATAATGGTTTCGAAAGAAATATGCGGTGCCCGCACTCCTCATGTCCCTTAAGTTACACCACCACGAAATCCACCTGCAGCCCCCCCCAACCAACACTTAAACAGCATACAGCGATTGACACCAAAAGCCCTCAGGAACACCCCTCTACTCCGGATCTCACAGCCCTTAGGTTCGGGGTCCCCCAAGGTGGAAGTTCCGGAAATGGCGATACCATCCAAATCCTCACTGGGTCATACCCACTCACACTCGTGATGTGCACTATCGGGTAAATGGCCACTTGTCTTAGATACGGCACATAGCCCACATCCACAAGAATCCATAAAATATACCCTGCATCCGGAGACAAGGGTATTATTCCACCAACACGCCCCCGCGCTTAGATAGAGAGGATTATTACCAAGGTCGCCTTACTATTCTAAGAAAGGCTTGAGTAACGGGCTGCACAACACAGGTGCCAGCCTGGGAGTAACCAAGATCATCGTATGACAATTCAGCGAGCCTACAGGCCCGACAATAATCATCTTCCCAGTCCATGCAGTGCCACCCCCCCACCTGAAGGCAATCAAAATGAATTTTCATAAACTCGGGAACAAGATTAACCTCAGAATCCACACTATACTACGAGACTATAGCAGAGCGTCAACGAACACCAATTGAGCATAAACACTTCGAGAATCGGAGAAAGAGGATCCACAACCAGGCGCTGACCAGGCTGCCGCAAACAAAGAGCAAGCTACTATCAAGCGCAATCGATGAGAGCTTGCAGAGGGAATGATTTTTGCCAGATCAAATCCAATCCCACACCTACGAAAAAAACGACTCAAGCTCCACACCAAGAAGACGTCAAGGAGAGGGTTACGTACCTGCTAACGCTGACGAGAAACCCACCTAGAGTATCAGAGACCACTTACTCCCCTCCGGAGATGTTCCAAGACACCTAACACTCCAAGACACCTGTTGCCCCCACGTCCAGCAGAGAGAAGCAACTCCAAGAGAAAGCATACATCTCCCATATAAGAAGACAAAAAAATCTCATCTAAGAGACAGACAAGAGAGTACAACTTCTCTAGAAGAGAAATGAAGAGAGTAATACATCTTTTAGGAGAGACCAAACAAAGACAGTGCAAGTTTTAAGCCACATGGGACAAAAAGTGTTGAGAAACAATGAAGCAAAACTAAGATTACCATTCTATCAAGCAGGAGAATGACATATACACATTGACACGTCAACAACACCAGCGATTACCATTGAATGGTAATTACAAGACCACCGACAACCAAGCAAACCTGTGAGATCCCTACAGAGGCCTTCAATACCAGCTCCCCCAATTATTGAAACAGAGAGAGAGTTCAACCCATCCCGGCTCTCTCGACCTAATGCTGACCAAAAACCAAGCAGCCTAACATTAATCTCGCTACTACCCAAACCTACCTTCAATATCTATCCTTCCACCTAGTCAAACAAACCCACCCCAAACACGCTCACCACCGAAACCCGAGGCTGCACAAACCGAGTAACGACACCTCGGAGATTTCACCAAATCAGAACCCACCCTACACCACCATACAACGATAAACCTCATACGTTTCCTTCACTGCCATCGCTAATGTACCCTCGAGAATCCAAAGAGTCATTCTTTGTTCACCAGGTGTGTCGGATAGCCCTATTTCCTAGCTGCCGTTAGCGAGGCCCAACCCCTCAAGACCCCAAGCAACCATACCTCTCTTCCCCGCTGCCAATATTTCCCTCAAGGCTAGCCCTAGCAGCCTACCCAGAATACCCCCAAAGACCAAACCATCTCTTCCTTACCCACAAAGGAGGATTCCAGAGCTCCATCAGAGGATCCAAAAAGCAGCAACCATACTCTACTTCCATCCAATTCCCAGAACCAACCGCTTCGGTAGCGCCTCGGGCCCCATCAAAGGCCAAACACACTCGACTCCCTTTGCCAGGGCGCTAGCGACCTCAGGATCCCAAGAACCAATCATTCCCACCCTATTCTCCTGGGCTCCCTCTTAGTTACACCCATCGAGAATCCAAGGAACCCATATCTTCCTCTACAATCCCCCAACACGCTAGTCCCTCGGCGCATCCCAAAGAAACCGCTTTCCTAATCAACCGACGGACTAGGCTACCCAATACCCCGGCCGAATCCAAAGGAACTACAAGCTCCATCTCCATTCCTCCCGGGTTCAGACCACGGTACCCATCACAGATCACAAGGAACCCCATTATCTTCCTCACCTTCCCAGAGGCTACCGTGACCCCCCCGGAATCCCAACGCAACCCTTTCTTCACATACAAATCAGCCACTCCGACAGCTGGTACCCTTGGGACCCAAAGGGAGTACACCGAGCCACTTCACTTCCCGGGCCTAGCGCCGGACGAGATCATGACTACCACAGGAGCACCATTCTTTCCAAGACAGCCCCAGCCTTTTCCCCCGAGTATGTCAGCATCCCCCTCCCGGATCCAAAGAGAAACAACTTATAACTTACGCACCTTTTCCGAGGGCTAGACAACCCCAAAGGATATCCAAAGAAGCAATCTCTTAACAATAATGCCACAGAGCACCAAGCTCTAGCGCCGTACCTCGGATCCCAACAAAGAACCCAATCATCCTTCCCGCAGGAGAGCTCAAAGGCAACCCTTACCGGAGCACCGAGGAATCCCTTCTTCCTTCTCCAGGTTGGTCCAATTTACTGCCTCGAACCATTTCATTGGACCACACACTCTCCTTTTCCCAGAGGCTGCACCATCGGGAACAACGGTACCCATCAGCGTTCTTACCTTCCATCCCAGACCAGCCAGCCCGGCACCCCTCCCCAAACTGTCAATCACTGGAACTAAACACACCCACACTACACTCCCACCTATTGTGCCTCCGCTGAACCAGGACTCACTCTCGTACCATATCAGCAACGGCAGATCTCCATCCTTCTGCTAACGCAACATCTACTTCCTGCTATAAGCAATACACAAACCACGACACTAATATACATCCACACAAAAGCAACCACCACACTCGTCTATCAACTCTAGTCGGGGCACCTATATCATACCCAACTAGCCTGACCAACCGAAACAACCCAAAACCAATCCCCAGGACGGCCTCTCCAACTAGTTAAGTCCAAACCAGGGCGTATTACCCCTCGGAGATTCGACAAATGTTGGAGACTCATATGCCACTTCACTCCGCGTTCAGCAACCATCGACCACATAACTATTGCCCCCTCGGCACTCAAAACACACCTGATCAGCCCTCCACAGCCGCCATCTCAACTACCATGCCATGAGTCTTCCAGGATCCTATCGCAGTGAAACCCTTCTAAGACGCACCTGCCTATTTCGAACATCCTGGCTTACTTTAGACCACACCGCACCTTATCGGACAGTGTCTCGGAAAGTTCAGACTCCCCCAAATCAAGGGGCAAACAACTTGTTGTTACACAAAATGCGAAACGAATACGCCATAAGACTCTTACTTTTCCCGCCAGCTCCCTCCATCACAGGACCCCACCGGTCTCAGCCCATCAAATACAGATCAGAATTATCGGGCCTAAATCGAACAAACAAAGCCACGAAACCTAGACTCCCGGACCCCCACCCCAATAGATACTTACACAGTCTCCCCTATTACAGCACTGGCCAGTATGCCCACCTCAGCCTTACCGTCTAGGCTCGACAGGCAGACACTACGAAGAACAGGATGAGATTCGCAGCACTGATTCTCGACATTGAAACCTTTAATCTCATTCCAGCGTCCTTGACCTAGTGTTATAACCCAATCATCCAACAGCCAAGGTGACAGAAACAGATCATAATAGTCCACGCCCCCTACCCAGCAAACTTGCTAAGCGTCATAAGAACTGAGCATCAACGCCTGCAATGGGGCTACCCAACCTGACCACTATATAGGAGCATATCGGGACAACCACCCATCACACGTAATATAGAAGACCCCTCACACACAAAAAAACCATGACCAGCCCGAAGGCCCAAGTAGAGACAGAACGCACAAGATACACAAATAGCCCTCGCTATATAACACAAACAAGATGTCAGAGGACCTAACATCCCAATGCCCACATATAAGCAATAGAGAGTCCGTAAAACTCCCTCTTGTCCAAACTACACTTCTGTACCCCCTTAAGGCTGACAATCTAAACACTTCCTTTCCCGTTCAAAGACCCAAGCCACAAAAGCCTACCGTCAACCCACGATAACTATAAAAACGGGAAAAAGGCTGGATTTCTGGATAGAACATGCAAAATTTACACAAAAGCGAGTATCAAAACTCCCTCAAACACCACCCACTAACCCCCAGTGCCCGCAGTAACGTCTATGCAACAGTAATCATCCTCGCTTCATCGTCGACAAATTATCAAAACAGCGTAATAACAAAAGTCATCCTTGTTAGAACTTAAAGCCCCGCACCACGAAGAAGTGCTTTTCCTAGAACGACTACCCCAGTGCGATATCACCCTCCTTGCTTATTTTGCAGCGAATACCCCCCACCCCGCGAAACCAAGGAGAACCAGTCTACCCATTTCCACAGGCGACCGTCAAGAGTGACTTATCATGGTGCCACTTCATCACCTAACATATATACTTCACACTGACACATAATAAACTTACTAAATCAGACTTTGCTCTTTGTACGTTCACATCTTGAGACGGATCGAAACAGACAACTCCAAGTTTCTATTGACCTTAGAGTAAAAATAGGACAACAAAATGATATGTTTTAAATAGCACCCTCAACACCAAGACCAATTACAACCAAAAATCAAGAAGTCTATCTATGATAAAACACCAACCGCATGAGCATTAGGTTTCCTCAACAATATATTTCATTAATTTAATTCTAATACTCGCACGCATCCCAGTCCATCACAAGCCAAAAAAAAAACGACCTAATCCTAAATTATTGAAAAAACATACCTATTCCTATCATCGCTATGAAACGAAAGCAGGAAAGGGAGCAAAAGATGAAGCAGAACGCTCCCCCACTTGACGAATAAAACTACGTTTCCCCTTAAGAATCAAATCCAAACACTAAGCAGCAACTACTCTCAGATTTTAACAACACAAGATAATTCGCCATTTTAAATCTCGCACGCCATCGCGGCAAAACACACCAATAAGCTATTAACTTGAATCACACGATAATCCATAATCACTTCTTACGAAATCAAGGAAGGAGAGGAACACACAGGAGAGCACACCACTTGATAGGTATTCCCAGCTCTGCAAACTCCCTATAGACAAATGTAAGTGTCACTACCCATTGACTTTCGCAGACGATGAACTGCTACTCGAATCCATAGAATTTGTAGACACAACACCACAGGACATTATACAAGACCAAATATATCACACTCAAGAGCAACCAAATAAGAGTTACTCAACTGTCAAGGGTAACTATAGTAGCAACAAATTTAGAGTAGAGACAAGCTAAATTGTCGAACCGACACCATAATTTACCCACATAAAGAAACACATAATCACATACCATTAAATTTCTCAATCAAATCCCAACCAAAACTAGACTCGTATAATTACCTGCAATGTTTTCAATTAATAAGCAAACACACTATGAAATGGTCACACTGCGCTAAGCGTCCAGTACATAAAACACAAAACCAATAAACACTATAGAAGACTGAACTACCATCAAATAGCCGGAATGAATCTTAAAATTATAAAACTTCATAAAGAACAGCAATAACGCTAGAAACAACAATTTAAAAATCTATATCCAGTTGCCAGACGTATTAACCAAGTCCAAATCTATAATTAATTTGACACTACTTATCATAAACGATGTACAATTTAAATCCAAATCACCCTTGTCCCTAATATACGATGTAGAATTTATAATCAAATACAAGTCACATACAAAAAGCTTACATAATGTAATTCTGAAAACACCACCATACGTAGTAATCAAAAATTTATTTAAAATAAAGGACAATTACATTTAAATGAAGAAAGTTTACGCGACGATCAAACACACCACAATATAAATCAAAGAGGCATAAAATCAGCTACTTCCTTCATCATAACCTTACTACTGTATGTCCAGGTATAATTTGTATCTAAGTTCCTCCCAGCGAAGGACATGGATTATAGATTATATAAGTCATAGTTATAAAAATTTTCTTAGATGTTCATAGCTGAGTTCAAATCATCTAACACATTATTCATAATAATTAGCATAGGCATAATTTCAATGGGTTCATAGTCCTAGTAAGTTTGCATCCATGAAAAGTTTATCATCAATACCCTAATTATCACCCAAACTAGACACATCTCTTTATCACTCTCACAACTGGAAATACATCAGTACAAATGCGTTGTACCAGTCATTAACCTACCGACAGGCCCAACCAAATGAGATAATCAAACAAACCATGGCACATGTTCATACTCTATTCAAACCATACAAAGATCTGGGAAATTACCAAACAGAGTTTATAATTTAAATGAAATTGTACCGCGAGTTGAAAAAAACCAGTGTTATTCGTTTGTAAAAATACCCCCTACGTTTTCGTTTTTTTTGCCACAAATCTCACTAAATCAAGTGCTAAACTAGCATCCTCACTCATATTATACATATATAATAAGGCACACCAAAGTCTCATATACACCAATCATAGCACCTATAACCTATAAAAAGAAAGCCACAGGGCTCTATGACTAACAATATCGGTACACCTAGCCCCATAATATAAGTGAAAATAAGTTATATATTATACATCCTATAATTATATATATATTATATAGAGAGGGGAGAGAGAGAGAGGAGAGAGAGAGAGAGTTAGGTTTCAATATGAGAACCTCATGCGTATTGTGAGAACCATGAGAACTTCAATCTCAGCCATTACAACCAACCAAAAAACATCACAACCATTCATCTATTATGTTATGTATTAAAAAAACAAAATCTGATTTTATTCTTCCTCATATCATTTCTCTTCTTCTCTCATCTCATCTCTCTCTCCCTCACCTCCTTTCTCTCTCATTCCTCACCGCAATGTCTGCGTACAAACGCCGCCACTACCCACTAGCTATCGTGAATGCCACGCACCGCACAGCATCCCCCCACCGCAAGTCACCACCCACTGCAGCAAGTCCCACCGCCGCAAGTCACCACCCACCACCAGCCAACGCTTCGTTCGATCCACTTCTCTCTCCTCCACCTCTTTCTCTCATCCACCGCAGGCCAACGCTTGCTCACTACCGCGCCGTGCTGTACCACCGCCGCACCACACTACCACAACCGCATCCAACACCCACTACTCACAACCGCACTCAGAACGACCACCGCACGATAACTAAACCTACCCACACACTACAAACTCAATTCAAACTTTAAACCACCACCAATTTTACTGAAATCAAACTTATAAACCCTACATCTAAAAATGGAAGGTGATTCAAAGGTTGCAGTCTTTGAGGCATTTTCGCGAATGGTTGTGATGTGTCTGTGAGTAGGATCGGGAGGGTCGTGGTCGAATTGGTCGTCTTTGGGTGGTGCTTGTGCGTGGGGTAGGGCAGTGTGGTGCTGTTGTGTAGTGGTTTAGTGTCGGTTCACTGTGTAGTGGTTCAGTGCGCGGAGTGTGTACAGTGGTTCTCTAGCGGCTGGTTCAGTTGGAGGGTAGGTGTGAGTGGGAGGGGGGCCTGGAGATTAGATGGAGAGGAAGAGAAAAATGTTTAAAGGTGTAGGGACATATTAATAAAATGTTAGACATGAAAGACAACTATTGTTAGAACCTACAGAATAATAGTGTAGAGCATACAATCATAGAACAACATTAATATTAAAATCGTAGAACATTATTGGCTAATTTATGAACATGAAATTAAAAATTGCAAACCATTTAGGTTAAAAGTGTTAACTGAAAGCAAAAATTTAAACATGTAGTTGTAAATATGGGTAGAAAATGAAATTCTCATTAGTTCCGCACTAAGAAGATTTCTGGATACCCACCCTAAGTATATATTATATATATTAA
>SNQN01000512.1:0-35423 GCA_008642245.1 Bassia scoparia
ATCTATACAATGAATAATACATAATTATAATACCATGTAATAAGATGGTAGGTATTCAAACAATTCTAATAGGTGTATAGAACTTGGAGATAATATGGTTGGTTTGAAAATCAGTAAGTTTTCCAGATCCAAATATTGAAGCAGGCAAAATAAAGATAAAAAATTTAAATGTTGAGAAGTGGTAATGCGATTCGATTCTTCCATGGCCCTTTCGGATTAGGTAGATGGATCGGGGAATTTTTAAACTTACATCAATGGCGCTTAAGACCAACTCGAGAAGTCCATACTCTCACATTACTTTGCTACTGAGTAATTCAAATACCGGGGACTTGACACAAAAGAGCTAAATATAATTTTAATTTGAACAAAGATTAAACAGATTAGTAATATTGTAGTGGTTGCATTGTTTATTTCGGGTAGACTTATATGCAATAGATAGTATGATCTAACATGAATGTGGCAATTATGCAACGCTGTTTTGTGGGTAGTAACAGCAACACATTTTTTTGGGATAACAATATTCGGGATTATTTAGATTTAGGGGTTTAAAATATTTTTAGAGGGTTTAGGGGTTACTTAATATTTTGGTGTTGTGACTTTTGGGCGTCGGAAATAGGTTGACATTATGAAGGTGATTACGTGGATCCGTTATGTCAGTCTGAATTGCTGATAAAAGTGACTATTTGGATTCATAACTCCGTAGGAGATATCGTAAATCAATAGGAAATTGAATCTTGAAACTAATAATATAAACTGAAATAGGCATTAGACATTATGTCTAAATAAGAAAATTAAGTAATCGCAAAAAAAAAGTCGAAAACCGATTGTTATATATTATGGAAAACTAAGTGTATCGCGGATGTTGGTATTCCTTTTATCGTTGATAAATTTGTCTATTAAGTCTTTTAATCTAAGTTTCTGAATAAATTAGACTGTAAGTTTGGAACATATTCTTCCTAAGTTTCTGTGTTATTCCTACCTTCAAGAATTCTTTTTTTCTTAATTAATATGTGCTAAATAAATTTGTAACCAAAACGAATTGAAACCTTAAGATTGCTACTGATCAGATCAAAAATTAGGTCGTAATTTACTAAATAGTGCTGAAATATTTTGTAGATCTGCATAAGCTTTGTGCACTAGTTGGACTGACTCTTACTCAACACATTTTTGTTTGCTGAATAATTATCCCTCTTGATTATCTAATATATTGCATTAGTTTTTGGGTTATTTATCTTCAACTCTTTGCCTCTAAACCTTGATTAGTTTTTTTGCGGTACAAATTTTTTCTTGTAGAAAATGACTACGAAATGAACACGTTACAAATTTTCAAATATAATTGAAACAATTTGATGCATTGTTTGCACATATAGGAAGTGGGACTAATTGGTTCGTGGATAATTTCGTACGGGATTGGTTGTGAATGATGCTAGGTTAGGCATTTTGATATAACAAACTTACGAGATGATGAACATGATTGGTGGGAGAAGCAAGAGAGTCTTGGAAGAAAAGTTGATATTGTGCGATTGAAGCCATAATAACGAGTTTAACACAGGTATCCTCATTATTTAGAAATATATTGTTATTAAGGATACTTTTCATCTGATACATGAAAAACTTATTTAACACAGATACTTTAAATGTTAATTGAATTATTTATGTAGGATATTGCCAGTACCTAAATTTGTTAATAATTATAACCTTTAAAAATAAGAACTATTTTCAGAAATTATATAACTACTTTTTAAAAATATATGAACTATTATCAAACTATTGACTACTTTTAGAATAAAGTATTGTAATGGACGTTTTATGAAAATATATTACATACTTACGTAACAACATCAATATTATTTTCTATATAATATGCCACTTATTAAATTATATGAAAGTTTTGTTCTTATATAAATCATAATGCTTCTAATAGTTTTATGATTCATTTGGAAACTAAAGGTCTAACTTTACTAAATTAATGATTACTTATTTTTCAGATAGTTGATATAATTTGAATATTTAATCAGAAATACTCAGTTGATACTACTTATTCAGAAAAGTATTATTGAATTATCTTTTCTTTAAAGTGAATTATAAAATGTATCTTGATTATTAGATAAATACTAAATGAGATCTCTTAACTTCAAAACTTCGTGGTCGATAGTAACTTTTTATTTGTTATCATGAATTTACAGAATGTTAATATATATTTTCTTAACGCTTAGAATATAGAGTGTAATTTATTTATTACGTCATTTATTGCGAGAATTAGATAGTTAAATGTTTATTTTTTGAATTAAATTACTCTACTAGCGTATTTTCTGAGAGTGTCAATAATTACTATATATGAACTGATGGTTTTTTCACAGAATAATGATATTCAACTACTTTTCAAAATTATATGAATTGATCTCATTGGTTTACATTAGGAAATAGTGGACTATGCTTTTCAGAAATATTAACTACTTTTTTAAAAAGTGATATCCATTTTAACTTTATATTTAGGAATATCATACATATGAATGGCGGGTGGAATATTGGTTTGGAGGTTATGATAATTTATAATTTTATATTAACACTATTTGTAATCATCAATATTATTAAGTTTATGTATAATGGGGTGGTTAATATATTTTATTAATTTAAGTGAGTGATGATGGAGAGCATACTTTTCGATTTTATTATAAATGAAATATGTACATATAATAGTAATTTGTTCTTTATAGAATTATATATATGGTACTTTATATTAATTGGTAAGACAAAGGATACTTTTTAGTCAAGATGATATATGTGGTTCTATAAAAGATATTCTACTATCTTTCTTCAGAAATTAGTGTTGTGAGTCTCTTCATCTTGTTTTCATATAGATATATATTTTTATAATTCTTGGGTGATTTTTTGAAACTTATGTCGAACTATTTTTCAGAAATATAGCAAAATATTTGTTCAGAAAGATCATTTTTTGTTATTAAGCTTTTCCAGAAATATAATTGTGAATTAATTTTAATACGTTATAATTATTATATAATAATTATATATAGATGCATATTAATTTTATAATTAATGTTATAATATTTGATAATTTTTTATTTTATTAATATTATTCTATTAGGATGAAATATTGCTATTTATTTACAATATGATGAATCTACTTTTGTTTAAATTTAAAAAAATATAAAAAAGACAACTCTAAAAATTATTCAAATTTATAATTATAGAATAAAGAGTTTAATCATACTATATTCTTGGGGGTTCAAATAATATAGGGAATATAGCATTTAATACTGAATCGCTATAAAACATTTGCAGAGTCTTCATTGTGAAATTGTCATACAGGTTATCAGCCGTTTGCATACACAGCTGATAGAACTTCAAACATAGCAAGAATTTTTTTATTTCAGAACATTAACAACAAGCATATAATTTTCGAAGAACATCTATAGAATTTAGCTCAATTCAAAGTGCTTTGCAAGAAGTATGAACAAGATAATTAACAAAAACAAGTCAGTAACAACAGTACTCAAATTGAAAGAAATTCTCATTTTTTATAGAATAGAATTCTTACGAGATAGAAAAAGAAAAACACGATCGAGCTTCTAAATAGAATCAATTAAGAAAACAGTAGAAGCGAACGGGTAAAACAAGAAAACCGAAAATTAGAAAAAAGAAGGGATAGAAAGGGAGAGAAGAAGAAAGAAGAGAGAGAAACAAGAAATAAATAAGGGCGAGAAGAAGAAGGAGAAAATAGAGAGAAAATTTTGGCGATGAAAGGTTAATATTTTAGGGGATGAGTAAAAGAGAGAGAGGGTTAGAGAGAGGGAGAATCGGAGAAAAGTAATATAAGAAACAATATTATGAGAAATAGAGATGTGAAGAAGGATATAAATAGTGATGATTCTGGTTAAAAAAAGACATGGGGTTAGGTAAAGACATGACTTTATAAAGTCCATGCATGCAAAAATGGAAGAGGCTTACAGGATAGAATTTTTACTTTTGCGATATATAAGGTTAACAATAAGCTGTTACTCTTACTCAGGGGGCTGTATTACGTAACTGGTCTTGTTATAAAGAAGAATGAATATCTTTTCTTTAAGGGATAAACTGTTTTTTTCTATAAGGTCTTGGCTATTCTTATTTTGGTGGACAGTAAGTGTTGTTGGTGGTGAATCCTAAGTGAGAGGGATCAACATTGTAATTACCTCCAGAAATGCAGTTCAAATCAAAAGCTGACATGGCAGATTAAATGAGAAAAGAGACTACACAGGAGCCTTAGTTGGATTGATTGAGCTTTAGGTTGAACAAATAAAAGCTACTTTTAGATTAAGGGTAAAACTACTTTTTGGGTGATCTGGACTATTTTGGGGTTGAATATTTGAAGGTAGGGTTTAATCAGGAGACAACTTGGCAAGTTATTTATATAATATTATGAAGCTTAGGACAAAGGTCATTTACAAGAGTCGGTTCAATTTTTATTGGGGATTCTGGCAATAGTAATCATAGTTAACTGTGGATACAAGATATAGGTTTGCGGGGGTCGATAAAGGTTTAGGGTCGAACAGTTCAAGGTGGTTAAAGGGAAAAAAATATACAAGATGCAGATAAAGCAGAGCTGGTTTGATTTATATCTTGCAAAAACTGCGGTAAACATTTCTCCATAAAACTTAAATTCGGACTATAAACTATAAGATTGTTAATATTGAACGGATTAAAGTGGACAACTTAATATTTTAAAAGTTGTTTTGTTTCCATATTTTTTAAAGATTATCATGAATTTCTTTACATTGAAGATGTCTAGATAGACAATAACAGGAAAAAAGGATAGATGTGACTATCTTGTTAATGTGGAATGGAATATTATGAAAGATATATTAAGAAATTTAAGTAAGAAGAAGGAACAGATTAAGAATTTAACTAAAAAACTGAAAGTGGTTGTAGTTATGCGTATGATGAATGGAAAACGTCTAATATATGGCTTTCATAATCAATAAATATACATATTTAGCCAAAAGAAAAGAGTAATAGTTATATAATAGACAATGCAGGAGATAGATTAAGAAATGACAAGATGGGAGGAGAAAAAAGAGAGAATACCTTAGGTAAGACAATTGAATGTTAGCAGGATCTGAAAAACTTAGTATATTTCTCGAAATTTAAACCCTACATATGTAAGTTTTAGCCTGATATTAATGAAGAATATAATATAAATTTTACTTAAATAGTTAAGCAAAATAACTATTAATAATTTTGAGAGATAATACTGAAACTTATGGATATTGATTTATAATTTTATAGATTTAATGGTTTAGAAAGGTGTGCAAAAAGCAGGGGGATTTCGGTGACACTGTAATATAAATCATTTAGGAAATTTATGGTGGAAAAAAGAACAGTTAAAAAGACAGATTGGGGAAGGCGACAAATGAAATGGCTTAAAGTATAGGGTATTCAGGAAAATTAGTAAGATAAATTATAATTAATCATTCGAAGTTCTAGGATAAAATAAATGTCGGAGATTGTGAAGGTGTCGATGGATTATATGATTTTTTGTTTTATTATTTTGATATTAAATGTGATGAAAGACAGTCATGCGGAGTACAGATTATGTGATGATCTTGTCAAAGATATTTAAAATATGGCGGAGAATGTATATGAACGAAGGGTGAAAGATAGTTTACTCGCAAGATATATATTGGTTAAGGAGAGATCTAGAATTTGGGAAGATGAAAGAGATGTAACATGGCTATACGTAATTTAGATTATTTGGAGTAGGAATAAGGATGGGGTGAGGTAGATTTTGATATGAATTTACCGATTAAAAGAAAAAACTGGTCAATGAAACCAAACTAAAATTATCTTTAATAGAGAAGGAAAACTTGATAATAGTTGATAGAATATCTGTTTTTGGAGATCTCTAAGGAGATGCAGTGCGGCAGGGAAGAGCAGGTGATGGGTTATGGATGTGGCATTTTTTTGCTGAGACGGGACGGGGGGTTAGTCGTCGAAAGGGTTAGGGTGGATAGGGATAAGGGATCTTAGCGCGGAGAGGTGGCGGAGGGGGTAGAGACCAGAAGACAATTCAATGGGGCGTGTCTAGATACAGCTTGAAGGATCAGTGGATAGAGAGGTGGGAAGAGAGGGAGGAGGAGGGTGGATGGAATGGAACGAGTACAGCAGGTAGTAAGTGACAAGATGAGAGAGTAGTATATGTGTGAGACATGTATGTGAGTGTGGCAATGGGGGCGTAGTAGAGTAAAAAGGTATAGGAGAAGACTGATTTTTGAATAAAAAGGAATTGAGAGTTATTTGAGGATTATAGAGTTGTTTAGAGTTTAGAATTGTGTGATGGTTTTGAAAGTGCATATTTTTAGTATAATGATTTCATAAGATACTTTTCTTGTATAGTTGAAAACTACTTTTCTTAGTTAGCAATTTTGAGGTCAATGTTTTTTTTTTTTTTAATTTATTTTTTGGAAACTAAAAACACTTTTTTTTTTATTAGATTATAGTGCGTAATATTTTTCTTAATTATATAACTACTTTTTTAGTTATATATATGCTGAGTTGAGTAAGATATTTTTTTGTTATAATGTCTCACGTAAGGGTCGGGACTTTTCTGTACATTACATTTTAATTATCTGATATTGTAAGTTAATAATATAGAACTATTTCGTCTTTTATTTACTTTAATGAACTACTTTTCGTGGATTATATACAACGTGACTTGGGTTTTCATGATAATAAATGCTATAAAGACTGTGTTTCTTAGTTAATACTTGAACTGTTTGTCGTTTTATAATTATTAATATTTTTCTCAGATGTAGGATGATGGTCTTGGACTTTTCGTGTTATTTAGTTATTGGAGGAGGGACATAGGATTATATTTTATTATGACGGTTAGCGGGATGATCTTCTAGTTTGTGTGTCTGTAATAAAAGAACTTACATATATATACGCTTTTTTGTGAATTTAAAAGATATGGAACTTTTACTTTTGTGTCCGTGTAGTGCTTGGATAAGATACAAAGACATAGACTTATTGTTAAAGAGTGGCCCAAATAATTAAAAAAAATTTAGCAATTGTAAGATATCTGTGGATGTCAAATCCATTAAAGTCAAAGATCACGATTTGGAAGAAAAGCAGTTTCAGACTCATAAGCCTAAGAGGATGTATACAAGAGGACAATTTTGGGAATTGCGATGGGAAAGTATGATCAAGAATTTGAAGATCATTAATGAAAAAGGTAAATGGTTCAGTGGTTGTAGGGGATTACGTGAGGCAATAGAAAGAGTGGGTGAATGGCGTTATGAGCAAAAGATTAGTTTACTTCAGCTGGAAATACTAGTTCACATTGTAGAGGCCATTCTCTGAATGAAGTTGATAGTGTTTTCATTTGGGGATCGAAGTGTGCGTGATGTTGGGATTTAGAGCAAGGGATAGTGGTAGGGTGAGAGTCGTTGTGGTAGACGATTTTTGTGTGTGACGGATGTTTTTTTGATGAGAGAAAATTAGGGGGAGATTGGAGAAGGGAATTGTTAAACGAGGGGAATGGGCTTTGTAAGGATTGGTTTCTCAGTCAGAACTGACAATGACGATGGAGTTTGGCTTGGGTAATACTCGTTAGTCAGAGGCTTTAATTGGATATGATCAGTGCGAAGTCATTTCGTTGGGATTTGATGATGTGGCTTCTACTGGATTTTTTGGCAAATATAGTAACAGAGAATTTTTGGAGGTCTGTAGTTCGGTTAACACTAAAGTTTTTCTGGCAACTAGAAATTTGAATTTCATATGGTTTTTTTATGGGAATGTTTTGTTCTGATTAATTGTGCATTTTTGGGAGTGTGATATTATATCGGGGTCTTATTTGATGGGAACGCGAAGTTGTGTTTGTTGAGTATTGTAGTTCGCTCATAGTATATGTTATGAGCTTTGTCGCAGGAGTGTTAGTTGAGGTAGTTGACAATGACAAAATGAGATGGTTCTTCGCGAGTTTTTGTGTGAGGAGATTCGCACTGATCGCAATTATAGAGTTGATTTGCAATTGTTGTGCGTGGAGGATATTATTGTGAAGTAAGATATGGGTCTGTGTGTGGGCAGTGTTTGATTCTTAAGAGGGAAAGGCTAAGGGAGGATGTGGATTGGTGGGATAGCAAGGGTAGTTTAATGTGTAGTGATGGGGAAGGTGGTTGAGGTGTAACACGCTCGGGGAGAGTGGTAGCGATGAAATGAGCATAGAGTTGTAGTGGGGGTGTGGAGGGTGGTGAAAAGTGAGGATGGACTGAGAGGCGTTTGCTACAAAGGGATGGTATGGACAGTTTGTGGAACGGTGGGGGTTTAGAGTGTGAAGAAGATACACGAAGAAAGTTAACCAAGGTTGTTTAAAGAATGAATGGATAATTTAGCAAAAGTTGGGCTATTGATGATACTACATATTGTGTAAGTAAAGAGCTTCCTGTGTGATATAAATGTCGGAAGGTAGTTTATATGTCGTCAAAACATCAAGTCTAATAAGAAACTCAGGTAACAAGCGATTCGAGTAGATATATCTTTAGAGGATATAGTTTTTATATAGTTTGGCAACAACATTGCAATTAGTATTTCAGCTGAATCAGCATATTCATAGCAATAGACGAGGTGTAAGAATTTCACTATGATAATGGATGTGATTGGTTGGTTATTTTAATCTTGATTATTATATAAGGTTTGTACTTGGATTCAGATTACAAGGTCTAAACAGCAAATGGTGATAAGAAAAATTATGATTAGGTTTTGGATTCTCTGATCATATTGGGGATGCTAACCATTTTACAAATAGAATATGTACGGATAATGTTTATGTAATATGACTCTAAGCTTGTTTGGAGTACTTTATGGCAATCAATAAGTTATGATTAGAATATTGATCCTATTTACTGATTTAATAATTGGATCTTTGGTTAAAAATCTTTAAATACACTTAAGTTACTTAATTTTTTAAGTTATATTTCTATTTATTAATTATATTATTTATGTGCTAATTAATTATTATTTTTATTAGGAGTTATGTAGATACTTGTTTTTTTGTTATTTTATGTTATTTATGGAGTAGTATTTTTCTAAATGAACTCTTTTATAGTATCTAAGATAAATAATGTTCATTTTGATGTTATTGAATTTTATTTTGTATTAGATATTATTTTTTATTGTTTCAATATTAAATATTTGTACATTTTTATATTATTGATTTATTTAATAGTTTGTTTAGATGAAATATATTGTGATATGATTTATTCTTATAATTATTGAACCTTTTTTTCTTTTTTTATGAATGTAATATTTTTTTTTTTGTTATTAGTTAGTATTGATTTCGGTTAACTTTATTCTACTATTTGAGCTATTTTCTATTAGTAATGACTATTTTTTCTTATGTTTAGTATGATACTAAGAAACAAAGAAGAAAGAAGCAAATAGAATAGAGAGAAGATGAGAAAGAAGAGAAAGAAACAAAGTAATAACAACAGAAGGAAGAGAAGAAAGAAGAAAGATAAATCAGAGGAGAAATTTTGGAGAGAGAAAATTTTAAGAGAGAGAAATTTTAAGAGAGAGAAACAGAAAATTTTAGAGAAGGAAAACAAGAATGAGAAGTAGAAAAAAGAAAGGATATAAATTTGATTTTTCAAGGCTATAAGAGCTACTTTTCTTAAAGACTGACTTTTAAAAAAAGTCACATGCAAGCCAACCCGAAAAAACATAGACTTACTTTAACATCATAAAAATCGTGCTCTTTTAACTACTCATAAGTTATAACTACTTTTGAACAATTAAAATCGGGAATAAATGATTCCTTATATATTACCCTAGTATGGATGCACATGCTTCAAATTAGAATACCCTGCAAAAAATATTTACTTTTCATATAGAAGAATTACTATTTGTGAACTAGTTTTCTTTTTAAGAAGAACTATTTTCTTAGTTAGATAATATTTTTCTTGGTTATTGACTATTAGTTTGTTAGATGAAATAGTTTTCTTGAGTTATATGAACTACTTTTCTTGTTTATTTAGAATACTTTTCATACTATATGAATATTTTCTTAGTTATATTAATACTAGTTTTTATTGTTTTCTAAACTACTTTTCTTAAATTACTTAACTAATTTTCTTATTATATCACTCTTCATGAAAATAATTTATTATGAATTAATTTTCTGGAAATTCCAAGACTAATTTTTATATAATATAAATTATTTATTTGAATATATAACATTTAAAAATTATCAATTATATTATCTAAATAATATGAACTTTTCAGAAATAAGATACTTTTCAGAATTTAATGTCTTATTTTTCAGATATATATGAACTATTTTCAAAGTATATGAAATACTTTTAAATGAAATTTTAAACTATATTAACTTGGAAGAAAGTAGATCATTAGTATTGAAGTAGTTCATTATATGATAAAGTTAAACAAAATTGCAAAATTTAGAAAAATTGATTTTTTTCATTTTTGCCAAACAATAAATTTTTCATCAAAAATTTCATTGTTTTTGAATTCACCACCTAGGTCTTCTTACAAAATAAAAATGTATTTAATTTTCTACTTCCAAAATTCATGTTCTACACCAAATAATACAGACATGAATACAATTTGCTTAAGTTAAACTTTTACAAAAATTTACAACACAGCAAGCCATGTGGCACTTTAATCTAGATTAGCTGTTAAAGGTTCAGTCATTAGTGGATTGCTTGTAGCAATGCAAAACACAGGTTGACGATGAGCAATTGTACTCCTTGAAGACTTATTGGGGAGGGATTTAGAAGAGATGTCACTGATAGACTAGAGAGGAAGCGATTCCAGTTTGACTCCAGTCTGAGTACTGTAACGAAGTGAGTAGAAGATGATTCTTTTAAATCAAACTAATTTTTAAAACAAATGAATACTACTTTTACGAATATAACCATCAGAGAGAGGAGCTGGAGCATATTCAAATTGAAGTACTTTTTCATAAGAGAGAATGAACTAACTTTTTTTTTTTTAAATGAATTCTTTATTAGTTTGGATGAACTACTTTTCATGTTATATGACTACTTATGTAGTCTAAGTGAATATTTTTTGTGTTTTTCCCAACATACAATAATCATAAGGACTAAAAGCAACACAAATATCAATCTATTTTAAAAATAAAAACTTACTTTTAAACAATGAATCTTTTATGAGATATCAAAACTATTATGTTTAGTTATGAATGCTTTTTGAACAGAATTTAAGGATTCTGATAAAATTTTAAAGCAAAAGTGCAAACAAATAACAAAAGCAAAGCATACAAATAGACGAAAACTGTTAAATCAAACAAAAGAGAAGAAGGAAAGAGTACCTAGTTGGGCATACACATCACCTAATTTACAGATCTTACCTTAGAGTTGAGGTTTGTAAGTCTTCATCGGAGTGATAAGATAATCTCCTCTTCTTTGCCCTTTTAGGTGGTCTCTATTAGCAATGGTTTACTCTTGTCGGCGGAACGTCGACAGCAAAGGGGAGGATCTGGCAAACGTGACAATGGCGAGGGAGTTTGTTAGAACAGAACCCTCCATCCTGGCTTTTTTTCTATGTTCTCACAAACTCCAACAAGCGCGCATAACAATACTGCCTGTCTTCTGCCATCGTAGGGTTGTTGATTATACCATTGAACTCAGCATTGACCAATTAGGGTTTCGTCTGCATGTTCATCAAGTTCTTTATCTTCCTCGACTTGTTCAAATCATCTTACCTCCAAAATGCATGAGGAAATCATTAATGTTTGCAATTTTTTGTGCGTTTGATATTGGTGAAAGAATACATGAAAGGAAAACGAGAAGAAGAAGATGCAGAAGAAAATGGAGGAGAATGAAATAAAGAAAAACTGGAATAAAACTAAGATTGATTGGGATTTAAAAAATAAAAGAAATGTAGGATTAATTGATAAGTGAGAGTATTAATGCGGTTGTTGTGAAGGTATTAATTGATAGGGGATAGTTATATGAACATATTTTTCTCACGATAATGAATACTTTTCCCAGATATATGAATACTTTTTCTTAGATATTGAACTATTTTCTTAGTTTAGAAACATATTATTCCGTAAAAAGATGCACTACTTTAAAAAGAATGAACTATTTTCCTTATTTACTGAATACTTATTTAGTTAATAAACTACTTTTTTTTTATTAATGCACTACTTTCTAGTTAGATAACTACTTTTCTCAGTTAGATGAACTGATTTTCTTAGTTCGTGAATATCTAAGATTTGTAGTTCATGAACTTTTCTTTAGTTAACATAAACTCTTTTCTTACTTATGACTCTTTCTGAGTTTATTGACTAACTTTTGCGGTTGAGTTTATAAACTTACTTTTCTTAGTTTATCTCTATTCAGATAATATTATCAATTGATTTTATAATTTTTGAATTCAAAGAACTAAACTTTTATTCATATATATTATTTAATATTTTGAATATTATAAAACTTTGAGATATAATACTATTATTTTTAAAGATATATGAAACATTTAGGAATATAAGAATACTTTTCAAATTTATGTACTCTTTTCACCCATATATTAACGTCTCTTTCAAAATGAAATGAACTATTTTAATAATATTTAACTATATTTAAACTGAGATAAGTATTATTCATTTAGTATTGAAAATTAGTTCAATATGACGAAAAGTTAAACCAAAAATCAAAATTATGACAATTTAGAGAAACAATATACATTAAATTTCACTTGTATTTTATTACCATAACACTGGTATTCTAAATAATACACTATTATATTTCCAATTTTCATAGTTCAAAGTTGTTTTAAAAAAATACAGATATGAAGATATGCTGAGTTAAAACTTGTGCAAAAATTTCAGAACACAGACACTGTGACATTATCTAGATTAGATGATAAAGTGTTCATCATCAGGAGATCAAAGTCTTGGTCTCAACCTTCATAAGGTAACAAAGACAAACTACAAAATCATCCATTGCAAACGGTCTCTCCAATTTGGCAGCAGGAATCAAGTTATCTCTCTTCTGAGGAGGACTTGACTCTTGTTTAACCGCATCATTGAAGAGGGTTCTTTTCATGAAGCTTTCCTCTGCATGAACTTAACAAAAAAAATAAACCGAATACAAAACATTAGAAACAATATACTGAATAAACCAAGATATCTCTTTTTAAGAAGATGAACTACTTTTCATTATTTAGATGAACTACTTTATCTTAGTTACTAAACTACTTTTCTTTATTAGATATCCTTTTTTATTTAGATGAATAATTTTTTAGTTAGTTGAACTACTTTTGTGTTAGATGAACTACTTATCTTAATTCACATAAAGTAATATTTCTTACTATGTTTGAAATTACTTTTTTTAAGTTATATAGACTATTTTCTCAGTTATTGAACATACTTTTCTTACATATGTATAATACTTAGATTTAAAAAATAATCGAGAATAGCAACTTATAAACATATATCGTTAAACAATACTTTACTTTTGGCAATTTTTGCAAGCCTATGAAATTTGTTAGTGCATCATTTCGTCTTCTTTGTTTCCTCTTTCTCAAGACTTATTATCTTTTCTTGCATGGATCTGTTTATTATACTGTCTTTATTTTTGCAATTCTTTCGCAATTTGCAGGAGCAGATACCATTTCTCGATTCCCCTCAATTCACTTTCGGCCTTTCCTAGCTGTCCTTAGAACTCCCTGGACACTTTTCCTCTTTTAGTGGACTTGAGATCATCATCGTCAACATTGGCCAGGAGGATTTTTAGGGCAAATGTAATATCAACATGGGATGCTTGTGAAGTTAGAGTGAAGTTGTCAAAGCTTACCAAACCAAGTTAAACAGTCAATAATGAGCATTCTTTCAATAATCATCTTTGATTATGATATGCACAGCAAGGTTAGTATTACTCCTTCGAATTATAGAACTCAGAAAGGATGAGATAGGGTTTTATTAGAAGAAGGAACTCGAATCAAAGAAAACTGAAATATTGAAACGATAAAAGGAGAACAAGAAATTGAGTTCGGTGAATAATGGAGCAAATAGAAAAAAGAAAAGTAAGAGAAGAAAGGGGAATTGATTGAAAAAGGAGTTTGTTAATTTATTTTTAGGGATATTTTCAGGTGAGAGTATTAATGCCGTTGTTGTGGATTTACTTATGATGACAGTAATTGAATGTATTAAATTGAGGGAGTAAGTTATATGTTAATGCTTTTTGAAATAAAATCAACCTACTTTTCTTAAATTATTAACTACTTTTCTTTAGATATATGAACTACTTTTCATAGGTATATGAATCTTTTCTATTGTTATTAAATACTTTTATTAGTTTATTCACTAATCAGAAATAATTATATTATTAATATTAATTAAACTGTGAAAATTATTTATTTGAAATAAACTGTAAATAAAAACTTCTTTTTAGATAATTACTATTTTATTTGAAATCATATACATACTTTTTAAAAATTATAATACATTATTCTTATACATGAACATTTAAAAATATAGAACTACTTTTTTTGATTTTTAGAACTATTTCGATTAATATGTACTACTTTTTCAAGATATATATGTACTTTTCAAATTAAATGAATACTTTAATAAAATAGTTAACTATAATTTAAACTGAAGAAAGTAGTTTTATTTTTCTATTGTAAAGTAGTTATTTAGTATTCAAAAGTAGTTTTTTTCTTTTTGCATGGTATTTTAAATTCTGATAAGTCAAATTTTGAAAAAGTGACAATGCTGTATGATCAGATGGCAACTATATTATTATTAACGAAACTGGTTTAGCATCTAATGCAATTGTATATTTACTATAGTAATACTGTATAAGTAACAAATAAACTATCTATATTGTTCAAGATATATAAAGATCAGTTCAATAGATCAATTCCAATTGGTTTGATGACTGGTTAGCAAAATCCTTAGGGTCTTTTGCTCCCCCTTTCTGCTTTTTTTCCATCTTAATTTGCTTTTTTCTTCAGCTTCTGAGCTTATCTCTTGTCATACTCAATAACCTTCTCCATTCACTTCTTTTATTGACCTTTTAAATCTAATGAATTTTGGTCCTGAACAGTGTTGAATTAGATAGAGGGCTGTGAATTTTGCCTGGAGACTTTACGATCATAGCTGAAAAACACAAAGGAACAAGATATCATACTTAGTGAATTATCAGTAAAGGTATTCCTGATTTTTTTAGACCATAAAAAACATTCAGAATAAATTTAATAAAAAAAACTGAATAAAAAAACAGAAACTTACGAATAAGTTGAGGAGCATAAATTCTCTTATAATAGGCACAGATGATATATAAGAATTGGAATCATTATTTATGACTTGCCAAGGACAAGTTGCTAATATGGATTTTAGAAATTCACAACATCAGAATTTTGCATGACCTCTATCCTAGAAAGTCTAAATACTTTTTTCCTAAAACAAAAGATAAAATATTAAGTTATACAATGATATTAGATGTTTAAATAAATTACATAATTAAATAAAACATACCAATATGCACAAGAGTTAAAATCGTAGATCAGCATAAGAGACAATAAGTTTTTCTTCTTGGGGAAGAATGTATAAACGATTATTAGTATCGATTGGTAACTTTTTTGGAAGTTAATGAAGCGAGCAGTGGTTGACGAGAAAAGGAAAGAATATTACACAAAAACAAAAACAAATAAGGTAAAATAAATCTCATAATTTAAAAAAGTCTATATATAGAAGCATTTAGTGATGTGTATTATTTTATAACAACTATTTTTTACTTATAAGTGCTTTTTAATATTGTTATGATTAATGACTTTTTTTGGTTATATGAATATATATTTTTTTATTATTGACTATTTTTTTGGATATATGAACTCTTTTTTGGTTATTAGAACTACTTTTTTGTTATTGGCATTTTTTGGATATATGACTTTTTTTTAGTTATATGAATATTTTTTATTATCCAATGAACACTTTTCTTGATATATGATCTTCTTGTTATATGAAATTTTTTGGACATATGCTACCTTTGTTGTTTATATGAACTATTTTTTTCAGTTATATGAATATTTTTTAATATTATATATATATTCTTAATAATGAATTTTTCTTTAGTAATTGTATTTTTTAGTAATATGAAATACTTTTTAAAATATATCAACATTTACTGAATTAAGATTTAAGGCTTCTGTTACAAGACTAATTTTAGAAATAAAACTTATATTGAGCCTTAAAAAAATTGAATTGGGATGTGGTGCTGTAAAATTGCAAATCAACATTGATTTTCCTCTTAATGATTTTCTTCTTTAAACTTCATTATTTTTTCAAGGTGTTACAGGATTAAATACATTTTATTTTCATTACAATTATATAGACTTTATTTTATAAAAAAAAAAGAAAAAAACTTAGTAATGGGTCAAAAAAGAAAGCTTGAGAGTTGTTATATCGCATTCACGCTCATACTATAACGAATGAACTTTATTACTGGACTACTGATCATTTTTGGAAGAGAGTTAAAAAGTCGTCTCTGTTGAGGATAATATCAGATACTTGGCCAATCATCACTCCTTGAAAAAAGTACCACATAAGTAAAAATTCTAAAGTAATACCAGAAATAAACAAAAATGATGTAAAATATACATAAATGTGAAATAGTGCGCATTTTGGTTGTGTCTTATAATCAATTTATGATACTTTTTAGAATGTATGTATAACTATATTACGATTATTTTTAGAATTATGTGAATACTTTTTATAGCTATGATGATCTTTCTAATTAAATGACTATTTTAGGATATTATGGTACTACTTTTTAAGATTCTGTATACTTTTAGCTAATATGAACTAATTTTAGAATTATATGAATATTTTTAAAAACTATATACTTTTAGAATATTTTTTGCAGGATAATCAGGGAATCAAAATGAAATAGTCAGATTCAAGTAAGAGATTATTTTTTCCCATTAGCATCTACTATTTGCAATTTTTTGAAAGATAGAACTAATCTTCCATCAGGTGTAGTGGTTATGGTCTGGCAACGAAATGTTAAAAAATGATTATACAAATAAGGCTTATGTTTTGGTAGGAGTCAGAGTTTAATTGAAAAGTTATATTTCGGATTCACAATATTATCATCCCGAGAATCCACATCTTTTTGACATTTTCGCTGTGTTTTTCAAATATTTGGTCAATAAACATAACCAATTCAACTTGTTTCCTCCTTTTCCTCTTAAATAATTTAATCAATGTTCTAAATTTTTTAAAGTTTTTGACAGCAGAAGAATTCAGCCCTGTCATTCTTAACAAATCAGGAACTAGACTAGGAAGTAATCAGTGGAACTTTTTTCTATAAACAGAGATGAAATTGACAGAGAATGGAAGATTGGCAACATTAGACAGAGGCAGATTCAAGTATAAATTAGAAGCAGGATCTATAGCATTATTATAAATCCCACATGCAGAAACTTGTAACCAGATCAATGCACCTTGTTGATTATTAAAATCACTAGATTGCAGAAGGAATACTAGCAGAACAGGCAGTGTTGATCAAAGCAACAACAATTCTTCATCATTAGCACTTTCTCAACCGGGTGCTTGATCAAATCAGCACACCAATTCTTTCATCATTAGCAGTTTATCAACCTCGGCTGTTGTCGAAAGCAACCACTTCTTCTCTTAGAGATTCCTCAACACAAGATGATCTATATCAATGGACCAGGTTCCGTCATACATGGTTGATAGCATGATCCAACTTTTCATCATTCTCTGACTATTCAGCTGATTGTAGGAATAGTCAGCAGAATCGTTTTATACTTTCGTTCACAATGAATTTACTTGATCAAGTTTTCTAGCATTCGCCTAGACTAAGCCTAAATAAATGCATTATTTCATTGATCAACATATCAAGCAAATGTATTGTCTGGTGGTGTATGAAATTGGGGTTATCAGAGCGAAACAAGCAATGATGGAAACTCATCCTTATATAGATACTGATTATCATCTTATAATCTCGCTCCCCAAATAGATATTTGAAGGCAGATACTTATCTGAGAGAGGGAAGGAGATTTCCTTTGTTTTTCTGAAGAAGTGTTTCGTTGTTCTGACACACTTATACTGTCAATATTTGATTCAATTACGGACTTAAAATCTTGACATTTTCTGAAGCGCAGGTATTTTTTTAGTTTAAAATAAGAAAAAAAATATAAGAAATAAATAACTAACATCAAACATGAAGTAAATTTCTGAAATTGGAAATGAATTTTAGAATGATAATATTTTCTGAATATAAGAATGTGTACATGCCTATATAATAAATTATATGAAATACTTTTTAGTATTGAATTACTTTACTTGTTATTGAACTACATTTCTTTAGTTTATAGTGTACTTTTTAGACAAATATGACTACTTTTTTTAAAAAAATTAAAATTTTTAGAGATACTTGCTACTTTTTATCAGAGATAATAATTGCATACTTTTAGAAATATATGGGACTATTTTCAGAGACCTTTTGAACTATTTTAGCATTTATGAAACTACTTTCAGCCATAAATGAATACTTTTTCAGAATATATGACTATATTTAGAATAATTTGTTAACTATTTTCACAATCATATTCAACTACTTTTCCAAATATATATAAACTATTTTTACTTACATTATAGTTACAAGATTTCTGATTGTTGAATGTATCAGGCAAATGAATTTGACAAACGTCTTTCTAATCTTTTTGGTGGGATATCAGCAGATATTTCTTTTTTCTGGACTTCACCCAGATAAACTTTTGGTTCCACTTCAACGAATTTTTCACCTTTTTTTCAACCTTAGTTTTTTTTTTGAACTGTTAATAGCAGGTTTAAATTTTTCAGCTTTTTCTTTGCTCCCTTCAAACACAGCCAAAACTTTTTTTCACACAAGTATAGGATAGTTCTCATCAAGGATCGCGAATAATGACTTGGCTTAATTATTTAAATTTCATAGTAATGTTCTATAGGAGGTATTTCTAGGGCATCCTTGACTAAACACAGATAACTCTGAAAATAACAGACAAATTAAAAGACTAAGCTCAGGAATATGTTTTGTTATCTTATACTTCAAGAGATCACCAAATGTGTACTAAGAACAATAAGTTCTTCCCAATTGGGAATATCATCACATGCAAATTGTATTTTTTGGTGGTTGGCAGATGGAGTCAAAACAGAGATAATGAAAGTTAGGAGAGCTTCTTACAAATTCAATACTCCTTCCTCTATGGCGAAAGAGCTGAATGAGGAGATCTGAACCTTTACATTCAAATGTTCAGATTTTTCAACTCTAAATACTCTTATTGCCAAATATTGACTTCAAATAGCATAAGGAGAAAAATATGCACATAGCAATATATTGACTTATATCAAAACTCGAATCATTTTATAAATTCCTATACAATCCTTATTATTCTAGGTAGGAGGTTACATTCATTCACACATCCAATCCTAGATGAAGTTGGAATCTTTTTGAGCATATTTAAACCAATCACTTGTGTAACTAACTGGTTTGCAAAATTCGTAGGATGAAAAACAAATAAAGTTTATAATTAGACACTACTTGCTGGGATTAATGCAACATACTTTCGAATTATATCAATACATTTTTGGGGATTATGAAAATACTTTTTTGAATATATGGTTTCAACAAATTCAGTAGGATGAATAAACTAAATAACAAGTATTCATAAAATAAGACACTATTTTTATTCATTTTGAACATATTTTCTTCTTGATTTATAACAATATTTTTTGAATTATTAGAATAATTTTTAAACTGTAAAAATATATCTATGTACAAATATTCAAATTGAAAACAAACACTTACACTATTGAGATTCTTAGTAATTCAGGAATAGAAATAATGGAATTTCTGCCTTTGCCTTTTTTTTAGGTTTTTCATCTGTTGTTAATACTATCAGAACTTAACATAAATAAATACAATGTAGAACAAAAATGTTAAGAAGAATTTATAACAAGGTAATAAATTAATAGAATAATATTTATATTCATCATATAATTAAAATAATATAATGAAATATATTATACTGGCAATAGATTAAATTTATCATAATTGAACTATAATTGTGACTTAAACTATTTATTAATTAGATGACAGTGACTTTTTTAAAAATTGAACTACTTTTTGAACAATATGAACTACTTTCTAAGATTTATACTACTTTTTAATATTGAACATATTTTTCATAATATAATATTTTATGCACAATTATGAACTAACTTTTAGGATTTCTTATGACCTACTTATTAAATTATATGAATACTTTTAAGTATATGATCTTTTAGGAGTATATGTACTTTTTTAGAATAATGAGCTACTTTCAGACATTTATGAACTAATATACTTTCAGACATAAGGAACTACTTTTCAGAAACTATATGGAATTATTTACTAGATTTCACTACCTTTTCACAATATTTCTATTTTTAAATAATATTGAATACTTTTTCACCTTCATTATAAATAATTAAATATTTATGTAAAAAATAGAATAATAATTTAAGAAAGTTTTCTGAATTACATGAATACTTTTTTTCAAATTTTCAAATAATTTTATTTATTAATAAGACTACATTTTATTATTATAAAAATTTAAAAAAATACGTACGTTTTGAGGATATTTCTGATAATCGGAATAATTTTTGCATCTCTCTTACATACATTTCTTTTGGGCAGCTGACTTTCTAGACTTCAAAATCTTGTTGAACGTATCAGCAATCAACATCCAAAGGGGCTGGTTTGTTTGAATAAGTTGGAGATTGAGATTGGGAGATTGCTTGGAGATTGGAATAGATTTTAGAACTTTTCAAGTGGCTCTATAATTCAATATTCTGTTCATTTACTCCAAAATTTTTGGCCCTGGCTACCTATCTCCTATTCTAATCCTACACCTCCTTTGGAGTTCAATAACGATTAGTTTCATACCTTGGCATTACGAAGGTAACTATCAACATTTTTTTTTGCCTTTTTTGTCCTGTAATTTAACATATTTATAGTAATGAAGAAGATACAGCAAATTCACCACAAACTTACCACAGTTTTTGCTTCTTCATATTTTGCTTTTCTTCAGTTATCTTTTTGTTCTCAGTATTTTGTTTAAATTAACCACACTCCACACAGTATTCTGCTCACCTCCACACCAAGTATTTGCTAGGCAATAGATATCAGCATCTACTCCATCATTTACATTTTCATCACCTATCATTTACAGGCATCACTATTTCTACAGCAGAAGAATCTTTGTTGCTTTCTAAAAAACAATAAAAAAAAAAACAATTAGGAGGATGAATCTGGTTTACAACATTAAATCAATTATATCATATATCATTTAAATACAAAAGCACTCCTAATATTAACTCTTTTGTTTGATACCTTTTTGAAATATTGAACTACTTAATGAAACATAATATTTCGTGAATATATTGAAAATATAAAACTATTTTACAACTTCAATAATGTTCTAAGTACTAGACTATGCTTTTCTAAATAAAGGAACTATTTTTTCTTAAATAAAGAAATACATATGAAACAGCAACAAGTACTTTCATGATTTCATGCTTTTTTGCATTAATGACCTGACTAATCTTCAATTGTGAAAGCTATAACATAAAGTAGAATTAAAATACACTTTGAGAAATAATAATTGTAGGAAGTAGTTCTTATGTAAGAAAAGTAGTATACTAAGAAGTAGTTATCCCAGCGGGTGGTTCTATAGGTGTTATATATAGGTTTAAATAATATAGATTCTGAATTAGAATATGTTATATAAAGATTTTTATGTTTGATGAATATTTTTTTGAATTAAACTGATAAACTACTTCGTTTAGCATTAAAGTGCCTTAAAACTTTGAGAAATATAAACTTCACACAAATCTAAATTAACCATAATAAACATTAAAGAAAGCCAAAAAGATTAAAGTTAGAAGTAAACGTAGCTAATTTTATTATAAAGATCTTTTTTCTAAATAGAGATACTTTTCGAATAATAAGATATATTTATAGTTTTAACCTTTTGAAATAAAACACTTATTACCAGTGTTGATTAGAAATAAGATCAAGGAGATAAAATTCAGACTAATAGTAGAAAAATAAATTGACAGTTATTTGATACAACAGAATAGTAACTAATAGTAGAGAAGTTGAAAAAACTTGTGTTCTTAGGTGTTCCAACAATTTGATTTTTGTTGTCATTTTGAAAGGTACAAGAACAGAGAAAACGAAATCGTAACATGAAAGATATGAGAAAGAGGATTCAAAGTAAGATGCAAAAATAGAGATGAGGAATGAAATATAAGAATTGAAATACAGAACAAATGATACTGCGAAATGGATGGAAGTGGGAGTGAGAGAAGAAGATTACTGTCAGATGTTTGAATACATTAATTCGTGCAAAAACTAATGGTAAAAATTGCGACGTTCGTTATATACTCGATAGGCGTTGATCTTAATGGGCTGTTAAAGGTGAATTGGGCTCTTGTTGGACTGCGTGTTTGGGTCCCGTTAAAAGAGCAATTGATAATATTGATGTGGCTGCTTCAAGTTTGTTTAATGCAAAATTGCTTATGGGTTCTGAGGAGTGATGAGATTTTCTAGTGGGGTAATGGTGAAGGTATACATAAATGGTCCAGGCCGGATGGTGCAGCGTTGTAAATAAGTTTTTTTTTTTACAAATAATATTTTACAGCTCTAAGCCAATGTTTTGCATTTATGAGACAATATTATTGCAAATCCTGCGAATTGAATCGTTGGTATGAGTGAATACTTCTCCCTATCGATCGTGTTATAAATATGAATTGTTGGGGTATAACTCTACCTTGTAGAGTTTTATTAAAACTCTTGGATCTCAAGTTCTCAACCACAACAAATGATTCAGCAAACTCTATTGGTTCAGTAACAAATGATTCATTCTATGAGTGTCTCACCACAATAGCAATATTGACAATTGAACAACCCGACCAATACAACTTACAATAGTCGTGCTCGTCATATTAATCGATCGGAATAGGGGTCAAAATAACTACTTCAATAGTAGGAGCATGTATATTCAACCCTCAGCCCAAACACAATATCTTGGTTCAGGTATGACATTATGTAAGTCAGTTTTGTTATCTGATAGTGTTGTTGCTCTTTTGACTTCTATTTCTTTGCAAATAATCTATCAGTTGAGGAGGTACGTATCTAGTTCTAATTCTCCTATTATTTATAAAATTTGTTATCATTGGTGATATGTCATTGAATTCTTTGGGTTGAACATTACATTTAAAGTATATATTTTTCATATTCCTAATTTAAAATATACGGAGTATAATTTTTTGAGGAAAACAATTGCATTGTTAATTTAGACAAAATATCTTTTCTTGTAAATGACAAGATCTCATGGAGGTCCTTTTTAAGATTTCTAGTAACGGTCATATTTATCCTCTACTAACCCTAGTAATAATATAATAAATATATAAATTTAAAGATAATTTTACAAGTATGCATTAAATTGAATAAAAAAAATTGGACACGTCTTTTCATATGATGCACAAAGATTTACACGTGTCCGAGGAGTGTTCGTGCCCGACAAGGAACACGTGACCTTGATCGGGTGTCTGTATTTCCTGGACATCTATTTCACCAATGTCATCCATTACTATTCATTCGTATTACCAATGGTTTAGTTTGGCATAACGTTTAGATCATTGTGGAGCGCGTGTCTTAGAAACTCTTTAGGAAGAATAATGTCATTCTTACGACTACTAATTTTGTTCATCATTGTGTTTGTTTGGCAATCCACGTTTGAATCTAATCTTTGGTATCGTTATTATGTGAGTTTTATTGACGATTTTCTCGTTTCACTTTGATTTATTCGATATAAATAAATCAGAGGTTTTTGGGTTTTCGGGCATTAGTTGAAAATTTATTTGAGGGTAAGATTAAATATTTTCAAAGTGACGGTAGACGATAAGTTAATCGATATTAATAAATTTAGCCTTGATTTTAGGAAAGTTAGGGTGTATTTTCGTAAATCATTCTCTTATAAATTGATAATCAATATCGTTTTTGTTTGAAAAAAAATACAATAGTACTAAAATTTAATATGAATATGATTTTTTTTTTTAAATATTTACTGAACTAATATTGATATTGACATCGAGAAATTTATCTACACTCAAAACATGGCGACTCGTTTTAGTTATGGACTTTTTTCGATTTTGTTATTGACCTGTTGTGGTTGGAGTTAATCAATCGCGTTGTTATGCAATTTTGACATTAGAAAAGAAATTGGTTAAAAATACACGATAATTTTGAATATGTATTTTTCAAGATAAATGGTTTTATAATTATACATATGTTATTTTTATTTTGTTTGTGTTTAGATAAAGAACGTTAAACATTTACTTCTCAATAAGGTAGAAGTAATAACGCTTTTTATAGGGCAATATGAATATAATTTGTTGACAATGGTCACATATGGCTAAATCTTAACCATATTATTTTTAACAAGGAAGATAAATTTATTCAAGCAAAAGTGATCATCTTAACCATATAATTTACATCTATCAAATTAGTATCAAACCATATTAATAGTAAAAGTAAAAAAAGTGCCTAAAAATAATGTGATTACACAACAATTTTTGAGTGGATATAAAATATAAGTGCATATTTCTTGGGAAAAAAAAAAGCCTTTGAAAAGTTGAATTTAAATGAGTGATATGTCACAGTGGCATGCTGCCACCGAAAACCACCACCCACCACCTGTTTTTTCAGATTATTATTATCACTAGGCCTGTCAATTCGGATCAACAGTTCAGTTATGGTTGAACCCAAACAGTTCAGTTCAATACAGTTCAGTTCAGTTCAGTTTAACGACAAATCAGTTCAGTTCAGTTCAGTTCAGTTGATAACAGTTCAGTTCAATTCAGTTAAAACGAAGTCAGTTCAGTTCAGTTTAGTTTTGTTGATAATTGGTTCAGTCAATAGTTAAAACGAAGTTCAGTTCATTAGTCATTTTGTGTGGTATCGGTTATCTATTCAATTAAAACGAAGTTTCAGTCAGTTCAGTTAGTTTTGTTGTATCGTTCAGTTCAATTCAGTAAAACGAAGTTTAGTTCAGTTCAGTTTGGTTGGTATCTGTTCAGTTCAATTAGTTAAGACTTATTCAATTCAATCTAGTCAGTTTGGGTTCGTTTCGGTTCAGATCAATCGCTTGTACTAATATTGTTCAGTTTGGTTTCGGTTTTGATCGGTTTCGGTTCAGTTCAATTTAGAAAGTTAAGATTCTTTCATTCTATTTGGATGATATTAGTTTAGTACAATTCAATAAACCATAATTCAGTTCAACTCAATTCAATTCGAATTTGTTGATTTCAATGAGTTCATTCATTTGGTTTGTTTATTTGTTCTGTGAATTAGTTGAGTTGGAATTGGGATTGGTCGGTGGTGTGGTAGTATTTCAAGTTAGCTCAATTATTGAGCCAAGATCCAGATCAATTTGATATCGATTTCGTTCAGTTCAATTCAGTTTAGTTAGATTTAGTTCAATTCATTTTGATAATTTAAGTAAATTCTAACATATCAATTTCAACCAATTCAATTCGAATTTGATTGATATCGATGATTCAATTCCGTTTGGTTGATATCGATTGAGCTCAATTCCGTTTGTTTTTTTATGTTGGTTGGTTCAATTCATTTGAGTTGGATATGGATTGATTCGAGTTTGGTTGATAGCGTTTCAAGATAGCTCCTTATTTAACCAAGATCCAATCAATTTGAATTTACTTATTTAGTACAAATTGTTCCAATTGGTCTAAAACGCTTCGAGTTGGTGTTACGATTTGTCGATCATGAATTTATGACGATGAGAATTATAAAGGTGAAACCTCACTTAAGTTCTATGATGTCGTTAAGTTGTAGCCACATGACAATCAAATTCGACTAACAAAATTCAATCTTAGTTATTAATAGATTCAAAATCACCTCAAGTCAATTAATAGATCATAATATATTACACAATCATTCATCTAAGATAATTAGATATACAGATATACAAATAAATGTATATATATTAGAAATTACGTATTTCAACTTGATAAACGATCATAATTAATATATCATAACTAAAACATGCTTATATTTTTTTGATAAATCAACTCATGAATTATTTCAAGTTAATCTTTTTAGGTGTAATTTATAGACTTTTAAATTTCATTAAGAATTATATAATATAAATAAATTATAAATGATTAATCAAATAATGTTGCATAATTGAAATAAATTTGCATAATTTTAGAAATACAAAAGAACAAGTTTACCTTTTATAGCTAAGAATTTTATTTAGAAATCAATAAGTCAATTAATACTCATATATTTTAAAAAAAAATTTTATTTCTATTAAAAAAAAACAAATAATCATTGGTTCACACACCAATACATGATTGCCAAATTGGCAAAAGCATGTTAAATAAAACCCTCCATTTTGAAATCATTTGATTTAACCATTAATTAAACATATTAAATATCAACATTAGATCTACAAATTAATCTAAACGTTGATAGGTTTGCAACTTGCAAGTTGCAACTTGCAACACAATACTTATAATAGCTTTCAACTTGCAACAACAAACTTATATATTACTTGTTCATAGTATGAGCTTTTCAATAATTGATTCATCAAAGTGTATAAGAAACATGGAAATATGTATTTACGTAATATACGAGTAACTCATTATATTTTATCATGTTTATGTGTCATTAGTTTATTACCATTGTAACTTAACAACTTCATATAAATTCAATTACTTATTTATCATAACTACATCTATTCAAATCTCCTTTAAAAAATAAAATAATGTCTACTCAAATTCATCAAATTACTTATATCTTAAATAATTAATCAAGTGTAAAATACTAATTCATAAAGGTAAATTCTCTAATTATTTATTGTTTATTTTAGTTTTATTAATAAATTTAGTTTATTTTATTCAGTTCGTATTCAGTTTTAGTCTATTTTTAGTTTAGTTATTACTTTATTATGTTCAGTAATTTAGTTTCAGTTAAGTTCAGTTTCAGTTGATGTTCAGTTAAGTTCAGTTCAGTTAATTCATTCAGTTAAGTTCAGTTTCAGTTGTTATGGTCAGTTAAGTTCAGTTTCAGTTAATTCAGTTCAATTAAGTTCAGTTTCAGTTGATTACGTTCAGTTAGTTATTCAGTTAACTAGTTAGTTTAGTTAGTTTCAGTAGTTCATCAGTTAATTTCAGTTAGTTAATTCAGTTTCAATTATATTCAGTTCAGTTAATTTCAGTTTCAGTTTTATTTTAACAGTTATTTCAGTTTTCAAACATTAATTTCAGTTTCAGTTTGTTCAGTTCAGTTACAGTTCGTTTCATTTTATATTATAGTTAATTTCAGTTTCAGTTTGACTCAGTTCAGTTAAGTTCAATTACAGTTCATTTCAGTTCGTTATTCAGTATATATCAGTTTATTCAGTTAAATAATCAGCGTTGATAACCAATATTGCAGGCCTAATTATCACTGGTAATGTAATTTAAATTTAATTTTAGAAAAAAAAAAAAACTTTCTTGTTTTGCACAGTGAATTCTAATTAAACATTAAAAGGTCTTAATTTCAATTTCAATTGCTTAAAAAACACAAATACAAAGTCTTCTCAAAGTTTCGTTCACTCTTCCTATTTTACTTCTTGTTGACGTTTGATCATACTGTGTATTTCAACCCCATGAAAACTTCCATCTTTTAGTGGTTCTTTCTTGTCAAATTCATCTTCTTTTTTATTGTCACATCATCAATTTTTCATCTTTATATTGTTTCCCTACTTTTTCTTCTTCTAATTTTTCCTTCCGAGATACTTGCAGCTCTTTTCATCAGTTGCAGACTTGCAGTGAGTTTTCTCTCTTATTTACTTTGTATTTTTGCAGAATTTTTTATTATTTTGCATGTTCTGTTAATTGGGTTTGTCAATTTCTGATTTATTATGATGTGGGTTGTGATTATTTTTTTGTTAGTTGATGTTAATTTTTTTGCTCAAGTCTGATTGCTGAAACCCCAGTATTATTGTTGCAAAATGTTTTAATTGTAAGTTAAAATTGGATTAGTGACACATAAGAGCTTACAAAGCCTTTAATTTTCATAATATTTGTTGATGTGGGGTTAGTTCAGCCAACTGACAATTAACTGTGACATCATTTTCAAAGATAGAAGTTATAAAAAAATTGATGTACTCCTGTTTATGCAGTTCTTTCTTCAATTGAGATGTTATGTATCATATGCTTCAGTTTGCTTTTTATTTTTTATTTTTATTTATTTGTCAGTTTTTCTTTCTCTGTAAAAATAGTCAACAAATCATCTGTAATTGGATCACTGTAGGGATATTTATGAAATTATGACTTCTGTMGATGAAATTGTTCTTTCTTTGGGTTATTTGTTTATTCCTTAATMATCTCTCTGTAATTGTAGTCAACAAAATCATCTTTCTGTAGAGAATTCGTGGATCATGACTTTTGTTGCATGGACTATCTGTGTTATTAAGATGGCAAGTAAGAGTTTATAGTTGTAAGGACTCGGCTCACGAATTTAGGCTTGATRTTAATTTTCTCTGCATCACGGCGTTTGACAGTTCATRATACTACTCATCTGGTTGACTGTTATGGCAAGTAGTACAACTATATGGGCTTGAAAATCAATCAATTGTCAGTTGTAAGGATGTAAAAATGGCTGTCATACTATGTCTTCTTTGTTGATCCTTATTCTTGCTTGTATAGAATTGACATGCTTGGCTCTAATTGGCTTTCGAGGTGACTGTCATAGCCTTAAGTCAGGGGCTGGTAACAAAAACTGTAACTGGTTTTTGTCAGAATAATATGCTACCTTTTCTTTTCTCAAAGTACATGAATTTAAGATAATTTCGTTCTCGGTGCTATACATATTTAACAAAGCAGATCAGATAATATAGAATCGGTGCTATACATATTTAACAAAGCAGATCAGATAATATAGAATCACATATAAAGTTTAAGAAATAATGAACTAGGAAAGTTGTGATGTTCTGAATAGTTTGAGGATAAGTTGACTAATGAAGTAATGAGATATGTATAAAGCATGTTTTTGCGTGTGTATTGTAGTATCTATCTACTGGTACTATGTCGTCTCAGCTTGATTGCACCTTATATAGTTTATCTTTGCCAGAATAAACAGCAGTGATTCTTTTCCAATAGCTGCTGTTTCAAAGAGCTATGGCTGATAAACTTGCAGCAAAACAACCCACTCCCTTTGAGTTTGTGATCTATGAAGGGGATGCTGATAACATGAGGACTGTTATAGTCACACCAAATGAAGARAGCCCTTGGATAGATCCCTCGTCATTGAAACTCAGGCACAGAATTGGGAGGGGTCCATTTGGTGACTTTTGGTTGGCAACCCATCACAGATCAGCTCAAGATTATGATGAGTATCATGAAGTGGCAGTGAAGATGCTGAATTTGATGAAGGAAGATAGTGTGAAAATCTTTTTGGACAAGTTTGCTGATATCTTTTCCAAGTGCCGTGCAATGAAGGGTGTTTGTTGGCTGCATGGAATATCAGTTATAAATGGCAAGGTAAAAAATAAATTATATTTTAAGTMTCAATGTTAACTGGGAGTTCCTGTTGCATTTCTGTAACTTGTTGTAAGTCAACAGATAAGCATTGTCATGAAATTTTATGAGGGATCAGTCGGAGACAAGATGGCTCGTCTTAAAGAAGGGAAACTTTCATTGCCTGATGTCTTGAGGTAATATGTGTGTAATGTAGCCAGTAGACCCTACCGACTATCGTCTTTCTTCTTTTGTTCCAATCTTCGATTTAAATATGACTGTCTTACATTGGAATATATATCCTCATTGTATTTCCATATCCGTAGTATGGATAACCTTGCTAACAATCATGGAGTTGCATTCCATCAATTCTGGTTCTGAACCTCAAACCTTCTAACTTTCTATACGATGAAAATGATCAAGCACTATTAGTTTTGGATTCCTTATCTTTCCTGGGACTACCATTGTCAAACTCAGATCTATCTCTCACTGTTGGGAGTCCAAACTACATGGCACACTGAACGTGGGAGCCAGAAATAAGAGGTCCAAAATCATTTGAGAGTGACCTCGTGGGTACGCTGCAGTTCTTGAGCATGTTGACTGGTGATCAACCTTGGTTTGAAGAATCGTTCAAGAAATATACCATTCTGTTGTCCTCAATCAGGAAAAACCTCTTTACAGTGTCTCCTCCTGAGATTGAGACTCTCTGTTGCTTTGAATTGACTTCCGAAATCGTCTCTGATGCAGACTTGTGCAGCTTAAGAGTAGTTTACTTTCCTTTTATTAGACAATCAGTTCTTTGCTAACTGTTTCTGTTTCTCTCTAGCTTCTAATGACATCTGATAAGTATGTGAGATGCTTATGTAAGTGTGCATAGTTTATCTTTGTCACTCCCTTCCGATTTTTAATTTTTAGTTTTTATACTGGAGACTTCTTCCATTGGTTATTTATTCTCAGCCAACTCCATGGGGAGCAATTTGGCTGTTGGTCGTTATTAGAATTTCCTTGAAGTTTACTATTAGCAAAGAAGAGGGTATGGTAGTCTATGTTTTACTAAAGAAATATATCTATCTCTTTGATGCTTTTCAGCTGGGAGAAAAACACTGCCTGTGACCTTGTGGTGCATTATCTATCCTCTTAGATTACAGCTTTTGCCTTTGGTGCTTCCGCTGCATAGAAGGTTTGAGTGAGACTATGAGTTACATTACCTGTGATACTTCTTTATGATAAGCTCCTCAGAACATTACCTTTTCTAGCAAAGTTTAAATGAGACGAACTTCCTGATATCTTGAACCCCTGCTCCCTTATTATCACGCGCTTGAAGAGGTCATTTGGAATGTAATCGTGATTCGATAGAGTTCACTTTCCTTCTTTTTTTCAGTCAACAAATGAAATCAAGATACGTTAAGAGGCCTTTTTCCTGTTGTGAGCCACAAAATAATATCACTAGCTACTTTCTGATTTACAATAATGAAACTTTTAATTATGTCCCTAACATTTTGTGGTGATTTGCATGATTTTACCATGCATGTAGTTTTCTCCATGATTTTGTTAAGTTGAAGTGCATACAGATTGAACTTCCAAGTACTTTATATGATTATTGAAAGCCTTCTTGGTCCTTTTAGCGTTGCCATTCCTCCACTCTTTAAGCCAACTCACAAAATTCGTCTTGCCCCTTTATAGCTCTTGATCACCCTGTGTTATTAATCTACCTAATACCAGCACATAGGTGGCAGAATGGACTTCTTATCTCAAAGCCCATCAAATGTAAGTCTTCTGATCCCTACCTCATGGATTAGTCTTTATGCATGTGTTGGTGAACAGAACAACCTCACCATTTTTGTGCAATTTGGTAGCTGTTCTCCCTGCTGACTTGAATTCAATCCAATAGTCTTCATCAATGTGCTGTAAAGCTGTATCCCATTGCTTAACCCTAAATATGCTACTTAAGCTTTTAGAAGAGTCGAATATTAATTCAATCCACTACTTCAACATGAAATTCAATGTATGAGACATCTTCTTGAAACTTCCTGTTCTCCTGTGAAAAACCTGTGAAATATGATAATTTAGTATACTTACTACTATGAAGACATGACTCAGCTGTTTTAAATCTTTCATCTGTGATCTGTCTTAAAGAAGCCACCAATTGCTCTCTCTTGTAGTTCTAGCTTTGGTGTTGCTTAGACATTTGTACGTGGTCAAGGAGTAGAAGAAACCTCGAAAATGAGATGAAACTTGTTTGAACTACAAGCGAACAAGCATAGTTTTTTCCAATTGCCTGTTTAGTTTAGTCGTGGAATAGTTGACGTTCTTGACTTTTGTTTGTTAATTTTCTGTTTCTTGGATGGATACTCTGGAAGTCTTGTACTCTGTGGGGAACGTAAAGCATTGTTGTATTTGTAGATTTTTTTAGATCTCCTGCTCCTCAATTTATTACATGTATTATGTAATATGTATGTCTCCTTCTTACTTATATTAGTCAACACCTTTTGAAGTTTAAAATAAGGGAGTCCAATGAAATTCAATGTGCTTTCACTGTTCACAAATCCTATCCATCTCTTGGCGAACCTCTATATGCTTCTATAGTTGAGATCTTCACCTAGATGTTATCTCTGTTTTCTCTTGCCTCTAAAGTAACCTCATAGTCCTTTTCTATCCTAAAGCAATCGACATCAATAACAGTCGCATAAAAATATCAAGTACCCTTTATAGAATGGAAATCCTTAAGCTAATTGCTATGTAATTAAAAGTGGAAGAAGGGTGAAAAGACAAGAGATGTTGTACCTTGTTAGCTGCTGCACTGCAGGAGATCATAATGGTTTGAACAAAATTACGACTAATACCCGGGGCTAGATTGCTAGACCTCCCATCGATGCACCTATTTAAGAGATGATGTCATTGCCTGCTTTTTTTTCCGACATATAATTACTTAATGTGATTATCAAATCTTTGTTTCCTAACTCTTGTTGCGAATCCTAACACTTCTTTCAATCTGATCTAATTTGCAGCTCACAGGAGGCAATTAGTAATGATGAGACCACTTTTATTCTGAGGAGTAAAATGAGCAGTGGCAAGCCAAACCAGCATTATTATACTGAGTGGTTTCTTTCAAAGGATACCCTCCAAGAGGGAGACATAGTTCGGTCCCGAAAAGCACCAAATTCTTCTAAAATTGAAAACATGTTTATTCCTGAGGGGAAAGTTGTTGGCTTAGAAGACACTGATGGCTTTGTCTTAGTGAAGGTKCACGGGATCCATGATCCTCTAAGAGTTCGGGCATCTACCTTAGAAAGGGTCACTCACGGCTTTTCTGCTGGAGATTGGGTGCGTCTGAGGGAGGTGCAGAAGCAACATTCACCAGTGGGAATCCTTCATTCCATCAATCGTGATGGAGCTGTTGCTGTTGGATTCATCGGATTGGAAACACTATGGAAGGGTGATCATGCAGAGCTCCAGATGGCYAAGCCATTTCACGTAGGCCAATTTGTTCGACTCAAGTCTAATGTATTTAGTCCCCGGTTTGAATGGCCTCAAAAGGCAGCAACATGGGCCAGTGGGAAGATCGTACATATTCACCCAAATGGGTGCCTTATCGTGAACTTCCCAGGAAGATTGCCTTTTGGTCAGAAACAAGACCGCTTCCTGGCAGACCCCGCTGAAGTGGAAGTTGTGTCGTTCAGTTCCTGCCCTGGAGTCGTGAAGAAATATCAACATCTTGAGGATATTCACTGGGCTGTAAGACCTCTTCTTGTCGCTTTAGGTCTTTTTACTGCCATGAAAGTGGGACTTCTTGTGGGAAAGAAGATTGTCAAACCAAAGATGAAGAGAGATACTTACCAAGGCACTTCTGTAGCAAGAGATGATCAGCCGACTGATGGTTCTGGCAAAACCACGCCTGGTTTTCCCCTAATATGGACTCAGTAAATGAAATGTTTAGAGAAGTTACATGACAATAATTTGACGACTTAACATGAAGATCGAGATGGCGTTCTCACTGACTGTGTGAGGCTATCAACCAAGCTGTCTGTCCTTTCCACTTATTCTCAGCTGAACATATTGTTGCTTCAAAGTACTTCGTCTTAAACTGTATAGTTTTCAAAGAACAAACGCTTGTGCATAAACTTAACATCGTCTGTTCATTTCACCTAGTTATGTATATACATCTTGATTTTACAGCATTGGTTATTTTAAAAAGAATGTGTTTAATCAGAATCTCTTCCGTAAGCATCTGCGACGGGATGTCACTGTAAGAACATATGAATTTTAATTCGGAACGCTGTGAAATGACAATGTTGCAATATTAATTATATGAAAGGGGTGTTTGGAAGCGAAGAAGAAAACCTTATTCAATCTTCAAAATAAAATCAGCAATTTTGGGGAAAAAAAAGGTCTACCGAGATTGAACTCGGTTACTGATTCAGAGTCCAATGTCCTGACGCTAGACATAGGACCATTTTGTGATATTAAATGGCCAAAATGTTTATAACTGTGTTAACGAAATGACAAACTGCTCTTTAAAGATTGTTCTTCACTTTCGTACTCCATTTACAATAATTCAATCGTATAATAAAAAAAAAAAAGTTGATTTTTCATTTCTTATCATTGTTTAAGTACTTTTAACATAGATTATCATAAGTTTTGTATCTTTATTAACATAAAGTATTCAATTTGTTCAAAAGCTATTTAATTAAGTTAAATAACCCATATATGTTTGGTAGCTTTATTAATAATAAAAGGAAAACCATGTGTAGAAAATCTTAATACATAGTTATGACTCACGTAAGTTACCAATAGCCATGGTTTTTTTTTTTTTACATTATACGTACGACACTGAAAAGACTCATTTTGTTCGCATTTCATATGTAACTAGTTTTTGGTCCGGCGTTGTCGGATGGTATTTTATTTGCTTAATTATTATGTACACAATGCAACTAAAGAGTTAGGAACAAATTAATAATCAATTTTTGAAGAAACAATTTGGTGAAAGATGAAAGAAATTAAATAATGGAAGATGGCGGAAAATAAATAATGAAGGTGAATGCATGGTGTGTAATATAACCTATTTTTGTTTTTATAGGAGGTGTGTAACCTATTTGTATATGTATGAATAGGAAAATCAAAAGGTTGAAATATGTCCCAAAAAAAGGAGGAAATGATGTGGATGCACGAGAAGCAAGCATTGTGGGAGAAATAGGAGGATGTCTCATGTGGATTTTAGGGGTGCGTTTAATATACTTATAGTAGATTTGGTAGGTGAAACTAACATTGTAAGAAACATGACATACTAAAGCTCATAATACGCATTTTCTTTTCATAACTGCTTTTCAGAAGAAAAGGAATAAAAAAAATTATAGAAAAAGAATCTATAGAGACACGAAGTGCTAACAAATAAAGTTTTCGCTATTTCACACTTAAGTAATTTCATGAATATCGAATCTTAATTAATCTCAAGTATTTGTAACATAGTTATTTTGTTAAAATATCATAGTATAGTTCTGATGCCAGGAGTTAATTTAGAGATTGTCGCCCTAATATATGTTGAAACCAAGCGTGGACAATATTAATTCCTTATAACGTCTACATTTAGTTAATACTAATATCTTATTAAAATTATATCAACTTTTCTACATCTAACACTAAGATTTAGTTTCTCAACTCCACTAAAATTTATGATTCTTTTGTATTATCTTATACATAAACATTATACTTGTCATTCAACCCCACCTTTTCTTAATTTGTGTTGTTGGTCTTGGTTTCGAAATGTGGATGCAACACATACATGACTCCTTGTATATTTGTGCTTAAT
>SNQN01000512.1:35448-58535 GCA_008642245.1 Bassia scoparia
TTATGAATAGGAAAATCAAAAGGTTGAAATATAGTCCCAAAAAAAAGGAGGAAATGATGTGGATTCACGAGAAGCAGCAAATTGTGGGAGAAAATAGGAGGATGTCTCATGTGGATTTTAGGGGTCGTTTTATATTACTTATAGTAGATTTGGTAGGTGAAACTAACATTGTAAGAAACATGACATACTAAAGCTCATAATACGCATTTTCTTTTCATAACTGCTTTTCAGAAGAAAAGGAATAAAAAAAATTATAGAAAAAGAATCTATAGAGACACGAAGTGCTAACAAATAAAGTTTTCGCTATTTGCACACTTAAGTAATTTCATGAATATCGAATCTTAATTAATCTCAAGTATTTGTAACATTAGTTCATTTTTGTAAAATAATCATAGTATAGTTCTGATGCCAGGAGTTAATTTAGAGATTGTCGCCCTAATATATGTTGAAACCAAGCGTGGACAATATTTATTCCTTAATAACGTCTACATTTAGTTAATACTAATATCTTATTAAAAATTATTCAACTTTTCTACATCTAACACTAAGATTTAGTTTCTCAACTCCACTAAAATTTATGATTCTTTTGTATTATCTTATACATAAACATTATACTTGTCATTCACCCCACCTTTTCTTAATTTGTGTTGTTGGTCTTGGTTTCGAAATGTGATGCAACACATACATGACCTCCTTGTATATTGTGCTTAATTCTACTGTAGCAAGGAAGGATGGAAAATTAGGATTGAGCACAATCCAGAACCGGACCAGATCGAAATCGCTGGATTGGAAGACCGAATCTATGATTTTTAAGACTTGGACCGGACCTAAATCGACTCCGGTCCGATTTTGACCTGTTGACCTGATTTTTTATATAAAAAAAAACTATAAAAAATAGAAATTAGAATTGTAGTACCAATAATAAAAAGTATTCTATATTACACCACTATTAATTCTACACATTTGTACTCACCAAGTCTTCGTATTATGAGTAGCAAAAAAATTTTTTAAAAAATACAATACACAAGAACAATATATGCACACAACTGGTTCTGACATTCAAAGAAGCATAGAGTACCATTCAACACTCAACCCCAATCAAACATCTTCTTGTTTAAGTTTCAATTAAAAAAAATTAACCTCAATTACAGTCAAAACAGCTTGAGACAAGACTAAGACGTGAGTTGATACAACTTGCGATGGTAAGTTTGCTACTTGCTGCGTCGGTCTTGAACTAGTAGTGTTGGTTGTGCACCGCTGATCTAGTGAGGAGGTTGGTCTACCGGGGCAGGGGATGCGACGAGAGGTAGTGGCGCGCCGCAGTGTACGAGGAACGCCGTGAGTGGAGTCGTGGAGTAAGGTGGAGATTTTTTAGGGTTTAGTTAGAGTGTGAAATATAGGTTTGGATTTTGGTGTATTAGTTAATATGTGATAACCTGATACGAATATATAATATATATATATATATTATATATATATATATTATATATATTATATATATATATTATATATTATATGAGAAGAACCCCGCCCTAAAATGAGAGAAGCAAACTTGATGATTGGATTTTGAATGGAGGGTCAAATTTATTTCACCAAAAAATAATGTGCAATTTTTGACCAGACCGGATCGAAAGACCGGTACCCCAAATTTTAGACCTGGATCTGGATCGGAATCGCGATCCGAACCGGTACAAATTCAAGTCTGGCCCTAATCCGATTTTAGTCTGATCGGACCTTTGCTCAACTTTAGGAAGATATTGTAATCTTTATTTTTTTTATCAAGTAAGCTCTGATACCAAATCAATAATCTTTTCAGCTTCAAACTCATTTGTTAAACAACTTCTTTGTTTACTTAATACTAGCTTCTTGATTAATAAAATTAAAGTTATTCCCCTGTTATATCAAAGTCGTACTTAATTTCTTAATACCTTGAAATTCATGATTATTTGTTACCATCTTACTTATAAACGATATGCATGCATATCTTTACTTGTTAACCCAACCCACCTTACAGAATTTCAAGATTACTATCGTGCAAACGAATTTTAAAACAAGCCTAAAAGGTAACCTTGAAACAACTTTCAACATTAAAACAATTTCGTGTTTCAATCAACCTACTACGTGTGGGATGTTAATACAGTTGGGTGTAACAAGATACATGAGTACAAGATTTTTTTTTCTTCTTGAAACGGTGTGCTCGCTGTTACACCCTTCTTTATATAATCATCCTCATCTTTGTGTAATTTGGGCATGTCGCACAAAGAACTCAAACTAACATAATTGATAATTGTAAACCAATTTCAACATCAGATCAATCTAACCATCATTGGTAGTTGAAACTAAGAGTGAGAAATTAAAGATACAACATACATGTGTGCAATATTATTTCTTAAAATAGTGAACTGACTGCATGTAATTATCTTACATCCTTCTCTATAGAATCTTTCCACCTTTGCATAATTTGAGCATGAATGTTGCGCAAAGAACTCAAACTAAATGACATTATTGATAATTGTGAAACTACTTTCAACGTTGAACAAACTTCTTTTTGAATCAATCTAACCATTTATGGTAGTTGAAACTAAGGGTGAGAAATCTCATTTCCTACACTTATTGTTGAATACTAGATTCTTAATTAAGAAAATTATTTATCCACCCTGTTACATAAAAAGTTAAGACTAGTTTCTCAACTCCCTTAAAATTCATGAATTATTTGTTACTGCATAATCAATCKTCAGCCAAACACAATCCCTRGGTTCAGGTATGGCATTTAGTAAGTTAGTTTTGTCATCTAATAGTGTTGTTGCTCTGATACCATGTGTGACTCACCCTAAACATGAGTCTTGACATATATATATATATATAAAAACAAATTACAATCTTACATATGAACTTAAAACAGGCATAATAGATAACCTTGAAACAACTCTCAGCATGAAACAAACAACTCTCAATTTTGTCATCTAATAGTGTTGTTGCTCTGATACCATTTGTGACTCACCCTAAATAAGAAGTCCTGACATATGAATGGGGGTGATTATATAGAGGATGATGAAGAAAGTTACATGCAATCAGTTATTACTTTATGCAACATTTATGTTTAATTCACGCAATGGTGGGGTTGGATGGTGAAGATATGCATGTATAATGTTTTTGTGTAAGACTTTAACAAACAGTTCTTGATCTAGGAGGGAAATATAAGACATTGTTGCACTTACTTTGGAAAATTGAAAATTGTGGTTGTGATAGATAGAAGGGAATGAGGGGGTGATTATATAGAGGATGATGAAGAAAGTTACATGCGGTCAGTTATTTCTTTAAGTGACATTTATGCTTAATTCACACAATGGTGGATCGGAGTTGGATGGTGAAGATATGCATGTATAATGTTTTTGTGTAAGACTGTAACAAACAGTTCTTGAATTTCATGTGAGTTGAGAAACTCAGTCTGAGCTTTAAATTTGGCAGATTGATTCAAATTTGAAGTTTGTTTCATACTCCTAAGAGTTGCTTAAAGGTTTTTGTGTAAGACTYTAACAAACAATTCTTGAATTTCATTTGAGTTGAGAAACTAAGTCTGCTYAATGATTCAAAATTGAAGTTTGTTTCATGCTGAGAGTTGTTTCGAGGTTATCTATTATGKCTGTTTTAAGTTCATATGTAAGATTGTAATATGTTTTTCTATATATATGTCAAGACCCCTTGTTTAGGGTGAGTCACAAATGGTATCAGAGCAATAACACTATTAGTGACAAAACTGAGAGTTTGTTCAAGTGTATCTATTATGCCTGTTTTTAAATTCATTATGTAAGATTGTAATATGTTTTTCTATATATTCCCTTCTATCTATCACAACCTCAAATTTCCAATTTTCCATGTAAGTGCAACAAGCCTTCTATTTCCTTCTTAGATCAAGAACTGTTTGTTACATTCTTACACAAAACATATACATGCATATCTCCACGTCCAACCCACCATGCATGAATTAAGCTAAATGTTGCATAAAGAAATAACTGATTGCATGTAACTTTCTCATCTTCCTCTTTATAATCACCCCCCATTCCCTTTATCTCACAACCTCAATTTTCAATTTTCCTAGTAATTGCAACAATGCCTTCTATTCCCCTTCTAGATCTTCACCATATCATGAGGTAGATCGCCAATTGTTCAGGCGTTAGTTGTGCACTTATTGCGCAATCCTGCCAGAATTATTTAGCACATGGCATTTTGGTTCTGGTTAGAAGGAAGGGTTCTTCCCTGGTACAAGACTCTGAGGACTTCAGACTTAATTGTCAACAAGGAGCGATGAGCTAAAACTCATCTTGATTCCCTAGCAGATGGCCAAGGTATTCCCCCTTCTACCGACACAACCTTCACTACTGCATTATTGGGAATCACCTTCCTTTGGCCATGAGCATCAAGATAAGCTTTCTACTAAAAATGGTATCAGGTACTACATCGACGATGTTTGTGCTCGAATATTTATCGATTATTGGATGGACTTATGGAGGGAGATCCTGCAGGTAGGAGTTCTATCAGCCTTTGACTGTTGCTGGTTTTCCTCTCACAGTGTTTGGAAATGTTACTTTCTGAAACTTCCCTTGACTGAGCTTTTTCCTGTTGATGTTGTGGGTGGGAGATTCCCATGTAATCTGGAAGCTAAAAGAATTTGATGTAATTCCTAGAGCTCAAATAAAGACCAAAACAAACCTTTATCCAATAAATTGAATTAAATTGTTGTTCTAATCAATAATTTAATAATAGATTTGACATTAAAGAGCATATGATTTTGAGTTTGTTTTGTCTTTTAAAATGTATGAGAGCAATTTACAATACCATACCAAGCTAATTTCCGCTTAGGGATTGCGCCTTCCAACCTTCAAATTGGCGTCAATCCCCCACCGGTGTGTGTGTGTTGGGGGGGGGGTTGTGTGCAAGAGTGCACACAATTCAGTCCGGACCGTATTTTGGACCTGAATCGGAGCAGACCGGGTACGGAGCAGACCGGATGTAGCAGGTCCGGTCTTCAGTCCAAATAATGTAGGATTTGGGTTTCAGGTCCGGTCCGGTCCAAACTCGAGATTTTCCGGTCCAGACCGGATAACGTGAAATTTATTCATATATCATATATGTATATACTTCCTCCGTTTACTTTTAGATGCCTCAGTCAACAAAACACATTTGTCGAGACACAACTTTGATCGTTAATAACTATAATTATGATTAATGAAAATTATAAAAAACTAAATATTAATATATTATTTAACGAGCCGAATCTAACAAGATCRCATTTGTCTATATTTTTCATTACGTGTAAAGCGCAAAACTTGATCAAAGTGCTTCATGTGAATAGTGGAATTGTCAAAATGGTGGATTTATAAAAAAAAAACTAGCCCGTTAAGAAATTCATTTATGAAGCTATCACAAATCACAAACTCTATGATTTGACAAGTAGTACTATAGTAGTAGTACAGACGTATAGTACTAATAGAGGTGGGGAAATATGACTAAAAGGTGCACTTTTCCTGGTTGTACAGTGCTTATGGTTTGTATTGTACTGCATATGTSTTTTATCACTTTTATGGTTTGTACTGCGGTCTGCATATAATGTAATTTGCGAGGCATTGAAAATCAATTTCTTTTATAAAAACAGATCCAACAGGTTCGAGACCAGATCGAACKTGAAAAAATCCAGACCGGACCTTTTTTCCAGTCCGATCTTGGACCGGTGTGCAYTCCTAGTTGTGGGTAAAAATTTCCTTCAACCCCGCCCCACTTTCAAAGCATATAATCTGCCAATATGGGTTGGGTCGACTCCCTAACACCTCGAGCATATAAAATAACCAAATAGCAATTTAGAATACACATTCCATAGATATTTGCTAAAGAAGCAATGTCACCGTCAACAGTGGCGGAGCCAACAAGGGTGACAAGGGGTCAAATGTCACCCCATTTCCAAAAAAAAAAAAAAAAAAAAATTGTTTTTTAAATTTAGCGACCGATTTTCGGTCGCTAAATGTATAATGTTGGTCGCAAAATTAAATTTTCGGTCGCTAAATGTAAATTAGCGGTCGCAAAACAAAAAATTTGCAATTAGCGTCCCTTTATTTTATCTGTTATAGTATTTTTATGTTTTCAAAATTTTATCTGAATGACCGATGTCCGTACTTCGTCACCCCAATTTGAAATTTCTGGCTCTGCCACTGACCGTCAAGTCATCAGCTATACTTAAAAAGAAATCAAGAATGCATAGATGAATAGTATTCAATTTACAAAATCAGGAAATACAACAATTTCTTAGGTAAACACAGATATGGCAATCGAATGCTAGTTCGAMATGCCAAACACAGAAACAGAAAGCACTGTTATTATATCTTATGTCTGACTCTAAGATCAGATGCATAAAATGACAGAAGCCAAATCCAGTTTTACTCCAGTAAACTGGAACCTTAAAGCTCCATGTAAGACTTGTGTGATCAGTTTCAAGCTTTTGCCAGTTCAGGTAACGGAAACCTGGTACATCTAACCTCAAATATGTCAGACTTGGAAATAGATCCAGAAACCTAAAACTAGTACACATACAGAAAGAAAAGGACGCTAAAAAACCAAATTTGAAACATGTATACCTCTAAGGTAGAACATGGCAGCAAAGAGATTAAATTTTCACCATGTATCAGCTCGCCATCACGAAGTTCTACCACACACAAAGAGAATCAAGAATATTAGGAACAACTCCAACACATGAGCAAATTGACATTGGAAAAAAGGGAATTCTTTTAAACAACATAATCTGACATTTTAAGTAAATAGTGAAGCCGATTGCACAACAACAGCAATGACATTAACCATCACTTCTATTCCCATAGATTACATTAACAACAAAGATTCTTTATTAATGTTACCAAGACTTACCTATAACATCAAAGCTAATTAAGCACAACACGAAAAACCTCAATTGAAACCAATGAAACTACTGGCCAGTGGCCACAGCACAAAAGATAATCAATCAGATTAACAAACTCAATTATCATGCAAAATGTTAGAGAATGTAAAGTACATATTTGGCAAACTCAGCAAACAATCCAACAGTTAWATCCAATTCTATGTTTTCCARATATAACCCTAATACCCAGATGATAGTTAACAAGAAAAYGTGTAATTTTGCAAGWAATCAAACCTTTTGAGCCCTTCATTYGTTTAAAAGGAGCCTGTTTTACAAATTATCAAGTCTGACCATTTGTTAATTATACAGTTAGAACCCAACAATTTAGCAAACATAAATTGGGCAATCCTTCTTCTTTTTCTTTTTTTTTWAAAAAAATTCTATGTTGAGTATACTTTAACATACTACATCTTGCTGCCAATAGCAGGCAAGAGGTAAACAAAAGTACATCCAACCAGAAACTCTTGACAGGGCAGTATGATCTTAGCCAGAAAATACATTAAAATAGCAAAGCCCTCAAAAGATATCCATACTCCAAAGAGAAGAGTGAGGCAGCAGCATAAAACACCAATGCCAAAACCCAAGCCTAGAAATAGAACACAAAAGTAGTTCCCAGTATGATGTGATAAGAATCTGTCAAAATAATTAACATCTAAGCAGAAACTCAATGGTCCAAAGCTGTAATATGAATAAGCCTGAATATTTGTCAAACCAAGAAAAGGAGGCAATTCAATTATACTAACTATAATTGCCWAGGATAWTATCAAAACCTTTAGCTAGTAAATTTGCTGATCACTTATCATCCTCACTTCATTTGTCACACTCCCCGAGGGAGCTACTACCTGGCTGCCATCTTCCCCAACTGACTATTAAGATGACTAATGCCTAAGCCACTTAGTAGAATATAAGCAAAGAAAGTACCTATGCGCAGAGGTGCACAGGAATTATTAAGTATACAAGTTACTAGTAAAGATAAGATGGAACCACAGTAAAGTACAAAGCAGCATTTTGTAGTAGGTTAGCTTGTAATACAGAAAGCAAACCTTTAAGATAAATTCCTGCTCTAGTGATTGTAATTATGCGACTACCTGGCTTACTCGTGTTAATGATGAAATTCTGCTGAAATAAATGGTTTTATTAGCCTCAACTATACCCCAATTCTTCAATTATATACCCATTTCTTACAAATCAGACAAAACTAACGGAAACCGAGAAACCAAAATTCCATCAACAGTTAAATATAACTTTACAAAAAAAATTAAAAATAAAAAATAAAAAATAAAAAAAAACAATGCAAGAAAGCAATGACCTGAGAAAGGAACAAAATTAATAGAATGAGTAAGTTGGGCAGCACCTTAGCAATAAACAAGTAAATTTGCCTTTTGACAAAGACTTACAGTAGCACCGGCATTATGAAAGCTGCAATCACGCCCATGGTGACTTGTTCTATGACGGTTCGCCTCCAAACCCATCACGAAAGCCGCTTCACCACCACTTAAGTCATATCATGATCAGACGGCCTTCAAGTTTGGCCACTAAACTGCGTCAACCAGGTTCAAAGAATTCTAATTTCATTAGAAATAAGACATTTGAAACTAAACAATATAAAGAGATGCAGGATAGARAAAAAGGTCAAAACCAACAAAATCATGCTAAGTTGATGATAATAATGAGTTCAAGAATTGCGTTAAAACAGGAGCAACAGGATTCTAAATTCATTAGAAAGTTTGCAGAATTTTTATTTTTTTGAAGGYGAAAGTCTGCAGAATTATTATGAAGGTTAAAACATAAAATCAAAGAAATGATGAACTCAAGCCCTAAACTCAAACCAGATTGCACAGTCATGCTAAACTTGTAATGCAAAAGTAAAAATGGCGTCATGAATCGCGTCATATACATGATCAAACAAATTTTAACTCAATTCGAGATTTCATAAAAATAAATGAACGAGACTGAAATGCGTAATTGAAGAGATGAAATCGCATAAAATAACTGCAAATTAAGAAGAAAAAAGAGATACAGAAGCGGAACAAATTAAGATTTAGAGACTCACCTATTCATACACCCTAGCAATATACTCAAGGAGGTACACATATTTACAAAAATTACCAGCCAAAAAACCTAAACAAACTGCATTAGATTGCAGCACTGGCAGTACTAGCTTCTTGGACTAATCTTTCTGTTAAAGCTGAAAGACGGGCAACTTCAGATTTAATCCCTGTTAGACATTCATTATTTTCAACCTCGTTTGAGCTAGGGTCAAACCCATCTTGTGGAAAAACATTTTCTTCAACCATACACAAATCAGGGCTCCTACCATTCTGTGGGAACACATTGACATCCAGATCAGCATCAACACTCAAGCTAGCTTTGGTAAGTAGCTCTCTGCTCATTTCAGCAAGTTTATGCAGAGCACTAGTTGCAGCCTCAACCTCAAGATGTGCAGCTTCCAGTTGAAGCTTGTCAACAGCTAAGTCATCTACACTCTTCTGTCCACCACTCTCATGTTCTATGGTTGAGAGCTTCTTCAAGTCTTTGGCATCTTGAAGCCTTTTATCCTTTAATTCTTTCAGTTCTTTGTCCTTTTCTTCTAATCTTTGAAGAACCACTATTAACTCCTCATTTTTTATTGCAAGTTGCCTCCGTGCAGCCATAAGATCCATCTCCTTCACCCTAAGATTCTCTTTGGCCAACTGAAGTTCAGCCTCAACCTGTTTTTTCTGCCACGTATAATCCTCAGTGGGATTTTCGTATAATTGAGATGGAAACATCCCCAAGTCATTTGATGTATGGAGATTTCCCTCCTTTGTTGAGATCACCAAATATTTTTTGAGATCAACAATTCTTTCAACCACAGATTCAGCATCCGAAGCCTTCAGCCTTCCACCATCTAGCTCATATTGCATTGCCTCTGCATTACCATCTTTCTCTTTAAGCATGTCAGTGGCTAGAATGAGCTGATCCTCCTTCTTAATCAGGAAATTTTTTAGCTCTGCTATCTCTGCATTCAATTCCTCTAATCCCTTCTTAGCAGTAATGAGCTCCAAATCTCTCTCTTGAAGGATAAGCTGGAGAGACTTCTGTTCAGACATTAGATATTGAATTTCCAGTTTAGCCTCCACCAACTCTTTTTCCTCGATGTCTAGGAAATTGCTTGTTTCTTGAAATTCACTGCTCTTTTCATTCAGCTCTTCTCGGAGGGAAGACATTTCATTGATTGCTTGTTGCAAAGAATGCTTCTCTTTATCCAACTCTTCTTGAAGATCATACAATAGATCCCTCTTCAAGGACAGATCCAGGATAAGTTCACTATTACGAGCCTCTGCAACTCTAAGTTTTGCTCTTTCACTTTCCACTTCAATTTGGGCACTTTTCAGACTACTCATGTAAGACATGATAGTTTCCGTTCGCTCTTCAAGTCCCATCAATTGCTTCTCAAGAACCAGCTCTTGCTCCTCCAATTTCTGTCTTGAGAAAACCAGGGATTTCTGGGATGAGACCAACTCAGATCTAACATCAACAAGAAGCCTTTTAACCCTCTGAAAGTCATCCATTGTTTCCTTGCTCTCTCCAATGTGTTTGGATGCTTCCTCTCCAATCCTTTTCAGTTCTTCCTGTGCTAACAACCACTCCATTGTCTGCTTTTCCAACTTGGTCTCTACAGCTTTAACCTTCTCAGCTTCAAGTTGCTGTGTAGACAACAATTCTTCWATCTCTAGCTGTTTTCCACGGAGGGTATTTCGTAGTTCTCGAAGTTCAATATCTTGCRTCTTCACGACGTCATTGGCTTCATTCAAAAGTRGAGATTTGGCTATAAGTTCAACTTCAGTCTTGGTAACTTCTTCATTCTTCCGTGTCAATTCACACCTCATTTTGTTTATTTCGTCTTCTTTCAACAGTAACGCAGACTCTGCTGCAGCAATCTCCTGATCTCTTTCCTTCAGTCGCAACTTTAAATCTTCTATATGCCTTGCCTGAGAAACCAATTTCAAATTAGCCTGCCGCAGCTCCTCCTCCAACTTCTCCTGTTTGGAACAAGCAGCTGAAATTTCCTCCTCTCGGCACTCTAACTCCTCCCTCAATTGTTTCACTTCAGCATGCTTCAACATTACCAATTTTTCTGCTTCTTGTAGATCTTCTTCCTTCTGGCTCAGCACTTCAAGGGCTGCTAGAAGATCAGACTCCAGATTTTCAAGGTCAAAATTTGAGTCAGCAACTTTAAGAAAATGAGAATTTCCATTCATATGTTCTTCCAGTTTCTGTGTTTGAGTAAATAATCGCTCAAGAAGAGCCCTTGCGGGTTCAGGTGTTCCATTGATGTTGATGCTAGACTTCTTATCTCCTGATACTGAATTGATTCCATGAAGAGCACAGCATCTAGTTGATGTCACAAAAGATGGCTTGTGCCCTTCAAGTAGACCAAGAGAGCAAAACTACAGGATATAAAAATTAAAAAAAATCAAATTGATACATATATAAAAAGCTAAATTTAAAAAAAATAAAATTAAAAAAAAAAGTATAACACGGGCATTGTTTCTTTGCAAATGCCTTGGCATTGGATAAGCACATTAGTCACGTAAAAGACAATCACATCATAAGTTCCTATCATTGATGATAGYTGAAATTGYCTGGGTCATTCTTACTGAACTTCATCACAATTCATCCAAAGAAAAGTAAAAGACAAACTACCGCCAAGCAAGCTTGAGAGATGTTTCTTTAATACAACCACTAATTGATGATTGATTTTTTTATACTAACTTTGTGCAGCCTCGCCCTTTATAATTATTGACATCGATGAATATTTAACAGATAATCAACTGGTACAAGATTCAAACTCTATCGAAAGCAGAATAAACACTATGGACTATGGACAAGATTCACTGCAATAGGCCAATAGCAATGGTTTACTGAACAATTTGGACTTGGGAAACTAAGCGACCACACCACCCATAGACAAGAACAATGTTTCAATAAGYTTTGAAGAAAATAATCTGCAGATTCTTCACTGGTGCTATGAAATACATGGCCAGCAACAACAGAACAAGGCTAATCAAAGAGTTAAGGCAACAAACAACCAAAAGCACATGCCTTCGCCCATGTAGCTATGCCTTGTTGGCAATTGAAATAGCACTACTTTTGGTACACCGGTTCTTTTTTAACTAAAACAATCAAATATCACAGTGACCATGCTATTAAGAAAGTCTTTGCTGGACAATAATGGAAGGCCAATGGGTACTTCCTAATTCATAGTGATAGAATATACAACATATTATTGGGCCTCATTTATCATCAGCTTATGTTTCTGGTTGAGATGGTCGACGAACATGTCAATCATCAGCCTAAGCTTCTGATTCAGATACTCCACTAACACATAGTTACCATCCTACAAACAGGGACGAAAGACAACAGGGGCTGATTGGAGGCTTTGACCCCAACCCAACAGYGACGAAAGACGGGGATGGGCACTTCAATTGCATATTTGCATACTCTTCGGGTTTAGGTATCAAACAGATTTTAGATCAAATCAATAACCTTCAAACAAGAACGAAGGTTTATTGATCTTCAACACCAATAATGAAAAAACATCCAATAATCACAAGCAACCGGTCAAAAGTCCGAAGTTTTCTTTAARGCCATTGATATGTCTTATTACCAAATTCCTAAATAAAGCCGCAAAATCCATATAATTTTTTAAAGCTGGCTTTTTTTTCTTCTTCGTTTTTTTCTAAAATCAATCAACTGCCARTATATTCCACTAAAACTAGATCACAAATCATGAAATCAGCACATCCAATCAACCACATAAGCATATCATAGCATTAATCAGCAGCATATATTCAGAATTAGTAATATTCCCATCAATTTCAATGCGATTTCATAATCTTAACAAAAACCCACCATCTCAAATTCTCAATACATACTCTTTTGAACCCAGAATCTCAAATTTAATAAAGACTAAAACTTAACATTCAAAACCCTTTTTTGGGTCACCTTACAAAGAAGGGAAGATCACAAATGCAACAAAATACAATAAAATAACAAGCAATATAACTTTCCAAATTTAAAATTAAAACYTCCCAACTAAAAAGGAAAGAAAGGGAAAATACCTTGAAATAATTGCGACGATATGAAAGTGGAAAATGAGGAAGAAAAGTTGCAGAAAATGCCATGGTTTATTGCTTGGGCACATAAGTGCCCCTTCGAATCAAAYTGCTCAATTCATCGTTCTTACCAGTAATATCACAATTGCTAGTGAACACTGAACACTACTTTATACAATGAAAATATTCTCTTTTTTGCTAGACAATAATAGTATTCTMATTTACAAAAAAAATTGAAAAAACAGTCACAAAATTTAGGAATTTCTCTGAATTTTCTGGGTTTCGAAAAATGGAGTTAAAAGTGCGAATCAAAGAGAATGGTGGGAAAGGGACTACTTTAGCACTTTGCTAGATGCTTGGCTATGAGCCATCTTGCAAATGTATTAAATATTTATAGTTACATCAATTTTTTATTTTMAAAGTTTCAATTATTTATTTACTAAGTACATACATTAGACAAATTGACACTATTTTACAAGTTTTTATTACTACACTACGATATTTAATTTGCAAAATACAAACGGTTTGAGTCATAATCATGTGAAATCTTAGTGTTGTTTGGGGGTTAGTTTGTTAGCCGATAGAGATGATTAGCTGATTGAGTTAAATATATCGACTAGCCAGTTAAGTTAGCTATTTTGACTGACTTTTTATATTAGTTGTATTGTGTAAAAGTGTTTGGTAAGTAGTTGCAAGTTGTTTGTTGTTTCGGAAAGAAAAATAACTAAAAAGCTATTGGAATGTTTGGGTGTTAGAGGTTTGGGAGGAAAGAGCTTAGCAACGGATTACTATAAACTTTTGTTACACTTATATCCCATATTTTTCCTTTTCACACTTTTTTGAGAGAATAATATGTCATTAACAATACATTTACCAACAAGGTTGCAATTAGAGATGCAAATGCAATTGAGGCAGGTCAAAAGGGAGACCTGTTCCATTGGGCAAGAATAGGTCCTGATTTGGTGGGTGGTAGGCAATGATGGGGATAAAAATTATACTCAGCATGGGGATGGGGATAGCCGGATGGGGATGGATTTTTTGTTACACCACCTCACCCCATCCCCTATGTATCCCCGGCCACACTTGTAAAGTATAAAATTAATATAATTTATATTTTAAACACACAAAATTATCTTTGTATCCAATAAATATTGGAAAATCATGAAAATTTTATAACTGATTTAAAATTTGTCTTCCTTTAAGTTAATTTTTATTTTTTTATTTTTGCAATCATCTAAAATTTTAACTAATTACATATCCCGTTTTTTTAGTTGTCCAGTTTCTATTTTGGATGTTTTTAAATAGTTGTTCCAAACCATCTAAAAAATAACTTTTTCACATTTTACCTATTTATTTAACTCTAACATATGACTTTACCCCTTTCTAAAAGTCAACTTTCATTACTTTACACAATCTTTTCACCCAAAATTACTATTTCCATAAAATTTCATTTACACATTTACTCTTTTCCTAACTTATTCAACTTTTTATACCCCAACTTACTCAACTATTTTATTCAACTCAATCAACTTTAAAAACCGTTCATAATGATATGGAACATCTAAAAAAACGGAGGGAGTAAATATTAACTATTGTTTTAATATACTTATGTTATTAGACTAGTGTCCTACAGTAATTTTATAAAACAGTGTCTTTGAATGGTGATCAAATCAATACGACGAGTGACGTAGATGGGATTGCAGAGGAACCACTCAAAATCGACACGTGGCGTTCTAGTATTTCTTGTTAGGAGTTACGAGTTTGATTACGATAGAAGACAAATCATGAGTCTTGACTTTCTTGAGATGTGTTTGCCAAATATTTGTCCATCATGACGATCGAGCCTATTTCCATGTCGGCCAAGATCTTGCCTCTCTTGCTTAGACAATTAATACGACTCATATTTCATTAATAATACTCGTTTGCTAAGTTATAATTCATCTCTATTATTATTGGACACTATGATCCAACATAATTTCCTCTATTTCTATTATTAGCATCCAATCTAAATGCACAATTTGTTTATTCTTACGAGAAAAGATAATTTTATTTAAATAAACAGCATTTTCATCAAACACTAGAAAGGAACTCAAAAAAAAAACTTTTAAAAAAAATGAGCTAAAACAACAACACCTAAACTTGATTCTAATCACGCCCAACTCCACAAAAATGGATACAATGATGTAAGGATGATAAAATTTCGATGTCAATGCATCTTTCAATAAAATCTTCACCCACCGATATTGTTAATGTACGTTACGATAAAAGCACTTGCCCCGTGATCAAACGCTTTCGAGTCAACTTCACTTTTTTGGATTAATAACACCACAACATAACAAATAAAAACAAAACAAACCAAACAAAATGAAATCTTCGACAAAAAAGATGATAGTCGAAACGCGCCAAACCAAACACTAGATCCAGAAACCTCCTTGATCAGATGTGGTTGCACAGTGCCAAACTAAGTCAATCCCTTAATCAACAATAAGATGATCGGACCAAGGTTTAACTCTAGCTAGACAACCGAAGCCCGAAAAGCAGACTCGAACCAAAAGATCGCTTGAGGAGGAGAACGATCTGCTGCAAAGCAAAAGGACCATATTAGTGGAGACTCGACCATTGGTTGTAGCCTGCAAATGACGAAGAGAAAGGGGCGAGGTGACTCGCCGTAAGGAAGGCAAAATCCAACCACCGCGAGCCCCCCTTCGGACACGACACACCAAAGAGTCGCAAGAAGAGGAGAAAATGAGAAAAAAGTGAGGAGGAAGGAGGGAGATCGAAGAGAAAACCCCCGATCTGAGGACCAACACCCTCGAAGGTTGACGAATAAACCTCCCAAAGGCAAAACTAGAGCTGCAAAACTGACCCAACCCGCCAACCCAACCCGAACCCATTAATAAAGGGTTGGGTCAAGATTTTCGACCCATTAATTATTGGGTCGAACCAACCCAACCCATTTAATTAATGGGTTGGGTCAGGTTGAAATTTACAACCTGATTGACCTGATTTCCTGACCATACCCACCTAACCCATTTATTAAATGGGCTAGGTTGGCGGGTTGGGTCGACCTATGAACTTGCTAATTTATAAAAACCCTTATATTTTTCTACTTAGCTTCTATTGTGGGTTTTAACATTTTTGGCCAAATTTACTTTGAATGACTGATCTATTGGTCCTCCTTTGCTCTTTTGTACTTCGTAATACAATGCTTGTTTGTATGAAGCCTTTTAATTGTCAGCTTATTGAGTCATAAACAAGATTAATTTTTCTAGATACTAAAAGTTAATTGTTAATAATGTTGATGAGCCAAAATCAGGTTGACCCATTAATTTGCAGGTTGGGTTGGGTTGAAAATCTCAACCCATTAACCTTAACAAATTGGGTTCGGGTTACGGGTTTTGACCCAATAATGTTAATGGGTCGACCTGAACCCACCAGGTCGCACCCATTTACAGTTTAGGCAAAACCTAGAGGGAAACTTCTCTTTCTAAAAAATAGAGAGAGAATAAGATGCACAGTATTTAAGAGGAAAAGAGATAGAGAGAAAGAAAAACAATGTGACCTAACATATAAAAAAGAGGTAAAGAGATCAACATCAAAATACTATTGATCAATAAAATCGATCATCAAAAGTTGTATAAAGAAACATTGATATGAAAAATGAGCCGATTGCACTTACAAATATACAATAAGAAAGATGAAACAATAATAGCGGAATAAAAAAAGATAGGCATTTTCAAGGTATTAATGCAATAATGCTCGAATTTTCCATTATTCAACATCTATTTTGTACCAATAGACACACAAAAATATCCAAAAAAAGGTAGCTTTCCCAATAAGGTAGCTTCACATAGAAGTCTTAGTAGGGGTGATGATATTATGGTTGATAAATGTCCAAAAATCACCCCCTTTTCCAATATCAATATGGACAAGCAATGCTCACCCTACAAATAACTTTACAATCAAAGCTCTGGCCAACCTCCACACCACAAAATGAGCTTCCAACAATAAATTGCATGGTGCTACTTCCACTTCTCCATATTAACCTTTTAAGACAAGTTACATGTCATATTAGTTTACGACGAATCAATTTTATAACAAAAATAGATGATGAAAGTACTACGAACATCATAATTTATTTATTTTTGGTGAAAACTAGTCACGTACAAAGGTAAAATGAAAGACATTAAATCTTATATTTTCGCATCTTGATAAGTACTTCAAACATTTAACCAATTAGGGACCCATTCTTCGCAGCTTATTACGATAAATTTTAGTAAATGTAAGTTTTAATCAATTTTGACTATTATTTCAATAAAAATAAATTTAGTTTAGCAAAATTCAATTAACAGAAATATAGCATAATTTTCTCTTTTGATCGAAGGACTTGAAAGTTGAAACCTTTTATCAATTTGGAGTTGTTCACTCATCTTCCATTCTTCTAGGCCCATGAAACGTATTTGAGAAGCCCACTGGTCGGCCCATTACYTTTTTTTTTCCATCAAACAGAGCGGAATTTATTAAATAAAAACCCATGTTTATTGGGCTCTTGGGTCTCTCACATTTTRGGGCCCATTCAAAATATGGACCCATAACACACGAAATGTATTCATTCATTTAACTCATAATATTTTAGTCCAATTCATTTTCTAAAGTTTTCCTTCTTGTGAAATGAGTAAATTAGATGACCATATTTTTGGACTATCATCATTCACCAGAATCACCGCATTGAACAATTAGTTTTCTATCTAAATTTTCCTTTTAGGTCACCACATCGACCTTCCGGTCATGTTTACATTGTGGGTTATTTCGTGCTAGAGTATTGTATTGTTAAATTTTACACAAARATTAGAAATCAGTTGAGTTTGTCAAATAATTTAACTGGTTAAAYTTTTAAAGAYTTGATAGGTAGTCAAAGTAACAAGATCAAGAATCGAATCTCACACTCATCATTTGGTTTGCACTTTGCATACCATTACCTCAAAATTAGGTAGCAATATCTCTTAAATCCTTACTATTTTGCACACTTAACTTTTGTGAGTTGTCCACTTTTTTTTTCTAAACTATAATTGTATATCCTTCTTTGTTTTAAGAATTAATTTGATTTTCTTTCTCCCAAGTCTCACCAACCATATATTCTCTATTGTCTTTTCTATTTTTATCCACTATAATACTAATATAATCCACCTCACACAACCAAAATAGAGTTCAAGAGTATAATTTTAGAAATYTAGTTTTTGTTTGGTAGTTGACATCTACAACAACAAGTATATAATATATTGCTTGTAATTAAAATAAACAAATTAAAGTTGTGCAACATTTTTTTCTTTCAACATAATGATTCAACTAATAGAAATAATATTTTTANATGACCTATGAAATTTTTATTTTATTTTTATATATATATATATATATTTTTTATTTTTGTGTCATTTTCTAGTATGTCATTTTCAAAAGAGCATGATTAAAAAGGAAGTCTGCAAAAATATTATGATACTTGATAAAATAGACCGTAGGATCTACAAGAGTATCTAATCCAAATATACCAATCATATAAACTACTACAAAGCAAAAATATATATGATATGATATGATCATGATGTATGTATGTATATATTATACTATACTATATGCTTGATGTTAGGTGCTAATAATAATAATATGATTTCTCAAGTGTGAATGAGAGAAGTTACAAGATAAAACTCAATCATGTATGATTCCCTYGTACGAGGTGCAATTGCATTAACCTCAACTTTTCTGACAATTATACTACTACTACTCCTATTGGATCCTATTCTCGTACATGGGTCCCTATTATACTAATTTGTTCATCTTGTGTATTTCCTCCCTTTCAAATCATTGAGAGGGTGGAGATTTGATTATTTGATCAATCGAATTAGAATCGCGTAAAACTAGATATCTAACTATTAGATTCATTTATGATATGTACGAAGTATGTTGTAAGTAAAGGAATACTTTCGGAGTAAAATCTGATTAAGATGTTTCTTTCACATCATATTTAATTCTCTATTACTTTTTAAAAATAATTAAGCTCACTGAAACGACGAGATATTTAATGATTTTTTGAAAGAGTTTTTCATTTTAATTTGTTATTTGTCAAATAGAGCCAATAAGTTTCTACTTTGAACATATTGAGCTTGAAGCCTTGAGTATGTAATTTGAATAAAGTGTTAAAATCTATTGGCTTATACGCACTATAGGTCATTTGACTTAAATAGAARGAGTCAAAWATAATAAAAACTACACTTTTTTAAAACTACTCTCGCATTTAGATGATCATTCCATTATTTTAACAAAATTTTTAAAGAGATCGCGGACAACTTTACTAAGACCTCATAATCATACATATATTCTCAATCATTTCTTTGTGGGATAGAGGAGTCCAATATTTAATATGTGTCGAACTTTGTTTATCACAAGAGTACATTTTTTTTGGTTGTATTGATTACACAAGTGATGAATTTGACGGAATTAGATCCCCTGAAGTTATTTGAAATTCTAGGGTTAAATTTCTCTAATCTACATCATTGAAAAAATCTAATGATTGTTATAAACACAACAAGTGGGTCCATGCAAAAATAAAACAAAAACAATACACTAAATTTAGGAAAATTTATCTCTAAAGAACTTTAGAGGATCCTAATCCGAATTTGACCTGGTTTGCTAGATGGCAATAAACTACTAAGAACCTTTTTATGCAATCAGTTGATAAATGTCAATTCACATATTACTGTTCATAAGGATAACATAGATGAGTTTAAATAGCTATTTTTTCAAATAGAGTTAAATTATATAGATGATGATGGATGACAAACTTAATCACTTTAACCATATATGTGCATAATTAATAATCTTTAATTAGCCTGCATTTCTAATTTAATTTACTTTACCACCGCCACAACAATAAGACAAGTTGACAATAATATAATTTAACAATTGTAAAAGTGTTCATAAAATAATAATAATAATCCATGATTTAGTTGATTAATACAAAGCATAACGTTGGCAGAGATCTGTTATATGGAGCATGTATAGTATAAAAAAGTACTATAGATTCACTTGATGAGGAACTATATACTTGTATATAATATGAGCATCATGTTATCTTGTTCCCGTCAAAAAAAAAAAAAAAAAAAAACTTGTTTATCTAATTATCTTGTTGATCTATTTTTTCCCCTACAACTTCAAACTAATAACATATAAAATGCGTAATTTATCGACTTATGAAATATTTAAACATAAATTAATAAATGATAAATATTGTGCAGTAATCTTTGTTAATGATATATATCATGTATAAAATATAAGATTTTTTTAAATTTTGTATTATAATAAATTTCTCGACTATATACACACGAGGTTAATATGTTACTCGTATATCCTTTGTAAATTAGATATGTTAGTAGCTTTGTTTATAGATTCAAACAATAGGCATAACTCATAAGTTTGCAAGTTTTAAAATTATGTTTGTTTAGGGTAGTGGATCTAACTACTCTCTAAGAGTATACAACAAGTTACAAAAGATATCTACGGTAAAAATCTTGTCACGTCAATCAAATTAATCGACATCTACCGACCTACGTCAAAATTTAGTATGCATTATCGTACCAACATCCGACATGTATTAAAACTATTCACATGTATACCATAAAACTCATGTTTTTATCTAAATCTATCCGTGACAACAGTCGAAACCCAATAATGAATGAGTCGGAAAATTACTATCTTCTCCTCTAGAAGCAAGGAATTAACAATCACAAACCAAATAATGAACAACCCAAAAAATCATTCTCCATTGAATGCCCCATTTATACTCGATCCCCACAACCCAAAAAGAGTTTAAAAGAGTGAATAAAAAGGTGGGTCTACCAATTAAGTGGTCCATGAAAACAACATTACAACAACAAAAGAAAGAAAGAAAGAAAGAGTTTTGGTTTGGTTTAAAGAATACTGCCATTTATTCAACAGTAGTATATTTATTTTGTAGCTAGACTTTTTGGTAGCCCTCCTTTTGAAATTAAGAAATTGTGGGTTTGCCATAAAAAGGAGAATATCTTGCTTAAGAATATTGCACCACCTAAACACTTGGACGGTTTAGTTTATTGTCTAAGTAATTCTTATGATGATGATGATGATGCAGTCATAAATTAATTTCACTCATTAAAAAGGAAATTGATAGCTTAATTAGCTAGCTAGGGCTAAGAAGAAGAAGAAGCCATAAGTTGTAAAATTTGAAAAAAAATAGGCATGTTTTTATATTGGTTGTTTGTGGTTTTGTTAAAAATTTAATTGTTTCACTTTAAAAGTAAAATAATGTTCTATACTTCATCAATTTTGAATTGATCTACTATTTAGAGACGTTTAAAGTCATTCATTACTGATGAGTTTCTATGTGTCTTGTCTCATGTGGACGGCGGGACTCATTATTGCCGCGACCTATGAACTTAGCTAACCTGGCTCTGATACATATGAACTTAGCTAAGATCAATATTGATCAGCGTGAGAGAGATAGCAAAACAGAGAAGATTAGAGAGAGAAAGCTGACTAATTTTGATTAATAAATCTGTCAACTGTACAATAGGAAGATACAAGGGTATAAATACTGAGTTAGTTACACTAACTATCCTAGTCAGCACAGTAATAAAATAAAATACAAAATAATGTATTGATATATCTCACACGACCAAATCAAATTATTAAAAGCACATTACATTTATGTGAGAAGAACATTGAAAATTGTGCTTTCACAAAAAGTGTGTCTACATTAGAAATTGACGTGAATAACCTTTATTTTTAATTTTCTTCTTTGAAAATGTTTATCACCCTACAAAATTAAAAACATATCGAGTAATTTAAAACGGATAGGATAAAATGGGAAGCAACATCATACTCATAATCTAATTCTTCAATGTTGAAAGGTGTGGGAGACAAAGAAAGAGAGAGAAGAGGGGGCGCAATATCTTGGCGTATCTAATCTTATAGGGAGTACTACTGGTAACATGTTATTATTAGTGAATGTGAAATGAAGGCTTAATTTTAATTTAATTTTAATTTTAATTTTAATTTATTTATTTACCAAATTTGATTGTTTTATTTATTAATTCATTTAATTTGTTTGAGGTGACATGTGTACATACTCGCGCGTGGGGTTGAACAATTGTGATACGGTACCATTGAATATTGTCTCCCTTGCGGGACCTCGTCAACTTGATCAATCATCCTTTGGGTGAGTGGTGAGTGGTCACTCTACCAACCCCCCAACCCTATTCCGGTGCACGCCGCACCTCGCGCGCCACCGAGGGCATGGTCGCACGGACCTTTTATGTTGAGTCGCTTGTCTCGAAAGAGTTGAGCATGGACCAGGACATAATGTTTAAGTTTCAATCGCACCTCACCTCCAAGGGAGGGGGTCAGGGTTTGTTTACTTCGCTTATTTTCGATTCAATTAAGTTATTTTCAGTTGAAGTAAATGAACTCATAATAAGTTGTACCACTTAAAAAGTTGTGCATGGACTAATAAGTGGGAGACTTGGAGTGTATGTGTTTTACTATGTACATCTCGGCGTGGAACTTCCAACTTAAACCACTTGGAGGGTAGGTCACCCCCCAGATGACATTGTTGACAAGTTTTGTATGTAGTACGCCATTAACAATCATGGATTATGGATGAACGTTAAGACTAGATCAATCAATTCGTAAGTAATAAAAACAAATCTTGAGAAGATATACACCTACATAGTATTTATTATGATGTCTTACATCTGATGCATACAATACCTTCTGTTTCGTATATGTCATGTATGTGTTTATTTTTTTAAAACCATCTTTGCATTTGTCTCTTGATTTTAGTGCTAAGAAACAATTTTTTTTTATGATTTGACAACATATATTTTGCAATTTGCTCCGACGATAGCGAATAGTACATAGACACTTGCTACGTGGGTTCGTTGAGTACGTAGTTGTGTGTATGGATGCACATAGGGCCTGTTTACTTAAACTGAACAAAATTGAACTGAACTGAA
>SNQN01000512.1:58560-73663 GCA_008642245.1 Bassia scoparia
ACTGAATTTTTTAAAACTGAACTGAACTGAATTGAATTGAACTGAACTGAACTGAACTGAACTGAACTGAACTGAATAAATAAGAAGATTTAAGTGTTGGATTTAAATTCCAAAACTGAACTGAACTGAACTGAACTTAACTGAACTAAACTGAACTGAACTGAACAAAACTGAAAAAGTTTAAGTAAATAGGCCCATAGTCAAATTACTCACATACTCACATCCGTTCATATTCATAAATTTGTTGGCAACCTTCCAACACTCAACCCAATCTTGCATTGAAGTATTGAACTCTATGTGTTGGCTTATTCAAAGTTATAAAAGAGTAATGCACTAATGACCATGAGCAAATCAGGACGAATTCGATCCTAGTTCGCTCCGATCCGAGTGAAAATTTCGATCCGAGGTCGATTTAAAAAAAATCAACTCCGAATTCGTTTAAAATCCGATTCCGCGTTAGAAGAGGTCAGATTTGATCCTAGAAATAACCGTCTTCGTGTTTTTTATTTTATTGCTATTTGATTTTGGGAATTCGATAACGTATTCATAGATTCAGAAATGAATCAACAAGATTTTCTTTACAATTTATTTTAATTGATATTAAATTGTGAATTTGTGATATGTTATTGTTGAAAGTTATTATACCATGTTTTTAAAAGAAATAAAAAAAAGAAGAAAATATTTCTAAAAGAGGGTTAAAAGTTTGGATAATAATTGGATGGCGAGGTTCGAATTCAGTTTTTAATAACGTATTTGCTATATTTGATCAAAAATTGTGAAAGTTCTTATGTTTTTTTTTTTTGATGCAAACAGGGGAAGAACAAAACAACTAGCAGTTAGAGGTTAGGCCTCTCAAATACAACTCTTGCACAGCACCGCAAGGTCGATTAATTACAATAGTATTTCCATTACAAATGGGCATAGAACTACGACGTGTTTCCTTGGCAAGGCAATCCGCAAGAGAATTAGCTTGTCTCGGAATATGCAGCAGAGAAACCTCCTCCAACTGAGCCATACGGTCCCTGCAAAGTTCTTATGTTCAAATGTAGCAATTAGTAAAAGACGGAGAGAGTGTCATAGTGCATTATATTTAACGGGTAGTAAATTTTTTCTTTGGAATTGAAGAGAAATTTACCCCATAACTTTCCATTTATCACATTAAATTAAACATTTTAAGTAGTGCAGTTGTGCATGTACCTAAAAATCATATCATAATTCATAAGCATTATAAAATTATAATGATTATAGTACTTGGTRTCTCATGAATGGATTTGGAACCTAGTGTAATTTGGCTTTTTGTTTGGTTTTGAGTTGATGATGCATTGAGAAGTCACCTCCAAATAGATTGATTTATTCCATCATTTTTATGGCCCTCCTTTCCTTTTCATGCATTCCCTCCATTTGGAGTGGCCGGAATGGTTGGATGCAACATGCATTTCGATGATTTCAGAAAGAGAAGCAAGGGAGAAGGTACGAATTCAACTCGAATTCCCTTATAGCTAGTGTGTAGCAATACATACAATTATTTCGGTTTCTACCGCTCCAAAATAACAGGGTCTTACTCTTGTACGTTATAACAATAAATACTTTTATTACGTACTATTATTAAAAAGGTCAAATGACATCCTTAAAAAAGTTTGATAAACCATTTGATATGAGCCTAAACGAAGAAAATAGTGATCAATCAATGATTTAGGCTCATGTAAGTAGAAAATCTTAAGCTCTCGATTAAAATGAAGTTTATGTAAACTACCATGAGATTTAGTCAACCAATCAACAACTAACAATCACTTACCAAACTCTCCAATGTCTTTAAAGACTTTTTGCCCTAATGGGCCATTGCATGGCACATGAGTGGATTAGAACATAATAAAAACCAAGATGACAAATATGACGTATGTTATATTACAACATTAAAGTATACTGTCAATCGGTCCTAACATCGTGTTTAAATGTTTACTTACACATGCCATTGAATCTAATTTATATTTGATAATTAATGGATTTAATTTCTAGTGTAAACATCCTGTGCATTACATAATGTCAATTTTTAGAAGTTCTGCACTCTGTTGGTCGTAATGGAAATGATATTATAAGTTAGTTTCTTTTTACACGGTAATGTATACGAGTAGATCACACAATTTCCTATAGAGAAGGATATGTGTAGTGGGGGGGATATAGCTCTTGCATATCGCTGGGTAACGTAGTGGGGTGAGCTTTGAACACACTCTAAGTAGGCCACAGAGGGTAGCGTTCGATCCTGATCATACCCAAAAAGTAGTATGCTCCTATCGTCCGAATATATATCAATGATTTTTCAGGGAATATAAAATTCTAAAAGCAACATTGACATTTCACCATATCATCTAATAATCCTAGTTAAGAGACTCCAAGTTTTTGGAAGCTAGTTCTAAGAAGTTGTTTTCATTTCAAGAGGGGGCTGTAAGTACTAGATCAAATTAACATATAAAGTTGTGAATTAAATTGAGCCACTCCGATTCTAATTTGTTAACACTCCTAAGTGGCCCTAGCCTTAAATTGTCATTTAGTAATAGACAGTTGATATAATTGAACAAACATTGATAATATAAATGTCGAGTTAGAAGTTGTTGGTGGTGAGTTTAACGTTTTCATAGACAGACTGTAAGGCCTACAGTTCAACTCGGTTTATTTAAATATTGTACTCGTTCCGTAGTACATATTTTAAAAGTTTAGATTAGAACATCACAATCAAAAAAAAATACTACGGAGTAATGCAATAAGTTTTCCATCAAAATAAATTTACAAATGAAATGGCATAAAATGATACTATGTATATAGAAATTTGATTAGAAAATTTCGGCCGAATCCAGCACTATTTTATCTCTCATTCCCAACACTGGGTCCTTTATTTAGTTATTCTTTTTCTCTATCCTTTATTTTCAAAAAAAATTGTTGAAAAGTCTGTATTAGAGCATATGTAGTGGTGGATGGAAAAAATCATTCTTTGTTAAGACTGAAATAATCATGGGCTGCAATGGGCAAGAATCTGAAGACCCAAAAATTCATCCCAAGAACGCATCATCACTCTCGTCGTTCCAAGACGAGAAGTCAAGACGCATTCTTGGGTGGGGCCCACGCCAGCTGGCTGGTAATTTAATTTTTTTGCTGCTTCTTCAAACAAAACGACGGCGTTTGGTGAAGTAAGAATCAAAACGGCGGCGTTTTGATGTAATTTCAGGAAAAAAAGAACTGACGCTGACACGCTGCCGTCAGGTCTAGTTGGACGAATGGGCGGACGAACCCGCGTGCACTGCAGAAGCAGTAATCCCAATTTAATTGCATTCTAAATAGCTAATTTCGTGTTTAAATCAAAAAAAAATATACAAAATTCGAATCTACAAATAGACACATCATTTTTTAATTCTCAATTTTTTAGATCTCAGTTAATATATTTAATGCCGAAAATTATTTAAATTAAATCCGAAAATTAAGAGTTAAATTTAATATAATACGCTAATCCTTGAGTGATTATAAGCTCTAATCTTAATAAAACTATATAAAAGGATAATTAAAGGAAAATGATGAGTTGGGATGAGAGAGAAAGTATTGTGGGATAAGAGTTAAATATAGGAGAGAGAGGGATGGAAGTGATTTTTTGGGTCATGATTGTAATGAATATGATGAAATTTTCTAGTAAGATAAAAGATGAGTGAGAAAGTGGTAGAAGAGAGAGGGATGAAGGATGAATAATCATGATAGTGAATGCTCTTATAATAGTGTAGCGAGTATTTTGAAACGGATGAAAAATGCCAAAAGATGTAATTGATGAAAATCATCGTCTACAATGGGCCACACCATTAAAGAATGAATATATGGTCAAATCTTGAGAACGATAGACGCCTATTTCAATTCAACACCCCACGTGGCACGTGGCCAGTGCTCCTCACAGTGTCTCACCACATCCTACGGCCGTGACAGCTCGATGGCGTGAGAACGGATGACATGGACGATCCAGCTCAGGGCAACTTACAAACGTCAGCAGGATGAGTATTAAAAAATGAAATAAATAGTAATAATAATAATTTAATTTTATTTGGGAGAGAAAGGGACCACTGTGGCAACTCTCCATCGGCAAATCTTAAAAGCTATCTATGGGTATGAGTCGATTCCAACTTTGACGTACCGTCAATTTTAGGGGACCCCTAATTTTTTACACAAGAATAATAACAAGTAAAAAAAAATAAAATATAAAAAAAATCAACCTTAATTGGAGTACGGAGTATTAATCTTTGGCGTTGTTGATCTTGTGATCTTACATCTATGCCCTAGGATAATTTTATCACAAATTCACAATGTATGCACTATGATTTCTCCGCATCTAGTTTCAAATTCTACTAGATTTAACCCGTGTAATAGCACGGAAAAAGTATTATGATTGGATAATTRTATAAATAGTAAAAGTATTGGTTATATGTGGACTTATTTTTTCTTATTTTTTTTAAAAGATTAGAAACTACTCCCTGTATTTCTAAATGTTATGTCCATTTCAGTTTTTCATGTAGGTCAATACACATTTTATTTTGATCATATCTTTGATTATACACTACCAAAAATTCTTATTATTATTATTATTATTATATATATATATATATATATATATTTGTAGTATTCATTGAGACGAATTAAACAACATACCACATGACTATATTTAAACTTATATGTTATGAGATATTTAGAAGATTCTCTTAGGTTGCAAATTGGGTCAAAATTTCAAATGTATACAATATTTAGAAATAGAGTATAGAGAGAGTAGAAAGGTGTAAAAAATAGAAACTAGAAGGGTGTGTGTATTTCAACTAAGAACTACTCCATAGTTGAAAACAACTAAATTAGATTGTTTATGAGAGAAATAAATAAGGTTATTATCAATTGAATTGAATGGGAAATAAGCTAAAATAAACATCGGAATTCATACTTTTTGACAATTGAAGCTTTCCAGTGCATTGAAATCATTTACTTCATATCAATCATCTAGTCACTCTATTCCTTTTTGTTTGACTTGTTTTCTGATATTAATTTTCTAAATAATTGTCTTGTTTAATATTTTCTATTTTTAACTTCAAACTTTATCCATTTTTTCTATAGAWAAATGAACCATATTTATTATTTTTATAATCACTATTTAAATTACTCTCAAAAATTAATTTTCCAACACACATTTATTTATATCAAGTAAGAATCTTATTATTAATAATTTCTTTTACTTCGTAATTAAAGTTCCAAGAAGACAAACAAAATGGAACAGATGGAATACGTACCAAGTATATACGTTTATTTAGGGTTTCTTTTTACCAACTAAACACAAGAATTAAATAACAACTTCCAAATGGTTGTCCTTTTTGTTGTAACAAGTAAAATGTGGTCTGACTACAATACTTCCCTAGCTTTTGGGTTGAAAGAGGGGTGGAGGCTTCCTGTTGATGCTATCTCGGAAAAGCTGACCTTCTATTGGACAAATGTAAGAACTCGGACTCTTGTCTTCCTTCTAGCCAAGTCAAGGTGAGACCTAGCACTAGTCAACGCCTTAGCACGCTTCGCTCCTAGCACCTCCAAGAGTGGTCTGACACCTGCTAAAAGGAAAATAATCTTATTCGGATTATATCCCCTCCAATGCTTAGGTAAGTACGGGTTTAATGGAATAAAAGTGTCAAGCTGGAGAGAGAAAGTAATGAGAGATGTTCTCAAGTTGGTAGGGAGTTGGGTATATTGAATGCTTCCAATAATGTGTGCAATAAATAAGATTTTTCGGGATATTTATAGGTAATCCAAAAAAAAACCCTTACAACCATTAGATGTGTGACACTTGTCACCCATCTACACCATAAATCATCCCTTATTACTGTTTTAGTGTACGGATGTCCGTTTTCTGTTCAGTTTCGATTCAGTAGCGTTTGCCACGTAGATCGTGTTGATCCAATATTTGAAAGACACGTGGCCAAGGATTTTCCGTGGCACATCACTTTTGTTTTTGTAATATTTATAGTACAAGGTGACATATGCCATGTTATGCACATTTACCTTATTTACAAAGTTTAATTGAACGTCAATTATTTTTTGGTAGGTTAATTGAACTTTAATTATCCTATGAATCTAGCACAATTTAAATTAACTTTTATGTCAAAAATGTCGTAAATTCTCCTTATCTAGTGGTATACGTAGCATCTCACCCTCGAATGTCTCTCCATTGATATGTTGTTGTTAAGATTTGTAATTTGTATGAGATCAATTAGATTATATAACAATTTNCTTATATGTTATATGATATTTAGAAGATTCTCTTAGGTTGTAAATTGTGTCAAGATTTCAAATGTATACAATATTTAGAAATAGAGTATAGAGAGAGTAGAAAGGTGTAAAAAAAAGGAGGGAAAAAAAAGAAACTAGAAAGGTGTGTGTATTTCAACTAAGAACTAGTTGAAAACAACTAAATTAGATTGTTTATGAGAGAAATAAATAAGGTTATCAATTGAATTGAATGGAAAATAAGTTAAAATAAACATCGGAATTCATACTTTTTGTCAATTGAAGCTTTCTAGTGCATTGAAATCATTTACTCCATATCAATCATCTACTCACTCTGTTCCTTTTTGTTTGACTTGTTTTCTGATATAAATTTTCTAAATAATTGTCTTGTTTAATATTTTCTATTTTTAACTTCAAACTTTATCCATTTTTTCTATGGAAAAATGAACCATATTTATTATTTTTATAATCACTATTTAAATTACTCTCAAAAATTAATTTTCCAACACACATTTATATCAAGAATCTTATTATTAATAATTTCTTTTACTTCGTAATTAAAGTTCTAAGAAGACAAACAAAATGAAACAGATGGAATACATAGCAAGTATATACGTTTATTTAGGGTTTCTTTTTACCAGCTAAACACAAGAATTAAATAACAACTTCCAAATGGTTGTCCTTTTTGTAGTAACAAGTAAAACGTGGTCTGGCTACAAAATTTCTCTAGCTTCTGGGTTAAGAGAGGGGTGGAGGCTTCCCATCGATGATACCTTGGAAAAGCTGACCTTCAATTGGACAAATGTACGAACTTGAACTCTTGTCTTCCTTCTAGCCAAGTCATGGTGAGACCTAGCATTAGTCAACGCCTTAGCACGCTTCGCTCCTAGCACCTCCAAGAGTGGTCTGACACCTGCACAAAGGAGAATAATCTTATTCGGATTATCTCCCCTCCAATGCTTAAGTAAGTACGAGTTTAATGGAATAAAAGTGCCAAACTAGAGAGAGAAAGTAGTGAGAGATGTTCTCAAATTGGTTGGGAGTTGGGTGTATTGAATGCTTCCAATAATGTGTGCAATAAATAAGGTTTTTCCAGGATATTTATAGGTAATTCCAAAAAAACCCTTACAACCATTAGATATGTGACACTTGTCACCCATCTACACCATAAATCATCCCTTACTACTGTTTTAGTGTAGGGATGTTCGTTTTCTGTACGTTCAATTTCGATCCAGTAGCGTTTGTCACGTAAATCGTGTTGATCCAATATTTGAAAGACACGTAACCAAGGATTTTCCCTGGCACATCACTTTTGTTTTTGTAATATTTATAGTACAAGGTGACATATGCCATGTTATGCACATTTACCTTATTTACAAAGTTTAATTGAACGTCAATTATTTTTTTGGTAGGTTAATTGAACTTTAATTATCCTATGAATCTAGCACAATTTAAATTAACTTTTATGTCAAAAATGTCGTAAATTCTCCTTATCTAGTGGTATACGTAGCATCTCACCCTCGAATGTCTCTCCATTGATATGTTGTTGTTAAGATTTGTAATTTGTATGAGATCAATTAGATTATATAACAATTTCATGTAGTAGTGATGGAATAATCAATGTCTTGTAAGATCAAAGTTAAGATCTGAACTAATAAAATGAGGCTGCAATGGGCAGAATCGTGAAAGTAACCCAAAAAATTTATCCCATAGACGCTATAACTCTCGAATCGTTCCAAGACGAGAAGCAAAGACGCAATTTATGGTGGGCCCACCGACGCCTGAGGACTGGATATTTTATTTTTTTGCTGACTTCATTGCAACAAATAACACGGCGTATTGGTAGAAAGATCAAAGAATCCAAAACGGCGCGTTTGAGTTATTTTCAGTTTCTGATAGCAGTCTAATTAGACGGAATGAGCGGACGACACGAGATAACCATAGCAGAAGATAATCCCAATTAATTTGGCATTCTTAAACATAGCTTTCGTGTCTTAAAAAATCAAAAAAAAAATACCCAAAATTATAAATTTTATCAGAATTAAACATAGACACACAATACTTGCTATATTTAGCTATGTTTTTACGTATCCCTACTAACAAAAATTATTTTCAGTATTTATTTATATATTTATAATTAAAGTTATCTAATCTCGAAATTTAAACATTATCCGGATTATAGAGTTAAACAAATTTAAATATAACCAATCTTGATTGTGAATATATATCAGCTCCATACACTTCTTATAATTATTATTAAAAAGGAATAATATTAAAGAAAATTGTGAGTTGGATGGCAGACAGAAAAGTATGTAGGCAGATAGGAGTTATAATAGTAGGAGGAGAGTGGCATCGGAAAGTGATTTTTGGTAATTGAATTGATAATGTAATTGATGAAATATTTCTTAGTAAGAACTAAAGTAATGAGTAGGCATCGAGAGGAGAGGGATGAAGGATGTAAAAAATCATGTGTGATTGCTCATTAAAATAGTGTAGCGGTTTCAACAGATGAAACAATATCGAATTTGAACAAGAATTATGCCAATATGTAATGTGATGAGATATACATCTAATTACAATGGCCAACACATTAAAGTAATGAAGAAGTTATAATGGGTACAAAATTCTTGAGAAACGATAATTCCCTAATTATCATTTCACGCCGTTCATCAACAAACGCACGATGGCCGAGATCACGTGCTAGCTCACAGTGTCACTCACATTCTAACGGCCGTGACATCAGCTCGATGGTCGTGATGAACGGATAGACAATGAACGATCCAGCTTCAAGCGGCAACATTACTCCGGTTGTAGACGCCACGTCAGCAAGATAGAGTAATATAAAAAAATGAATATAATCAGTAATAATAATTAATTTAATATTTATTTGGAATATGAGAGGGGACCGCATGCTAGTGGAACTCTCCATCGGCCGAAATTCTATAAAGCATATTCATGGGCTTTTACGTAGCCGTCATATTTAGCGGACCCCTAATTTTTACACAATAAATAACAAGTAAAAAAAATAAAATATAAAAAACTAATACGTGTATGAGTATATTAACTTTGGCGGATGATATTGTGACTAATCTATGCCCTAGGATTAAATTTAATCAACAATTTATCAATGCACTATGATTTCTCTATCAGTTTCAAATCCAACTAGCTACGGATTTGACCGTGTAATCAGGCACGAATAAGTATTATGATTGGATATTCTTAAATAGCTAAAAAGTAGTTTGTTATTGGCTACTCAATTTGTCTTTTTTTAATTTCAAAAGATTAGAATAGTACCTCCCCTAAGTTATTATCCAAAATGTCTATGTCTATTTCAATTTTCCACGCTTCAGATCAATCTGCACCATTTTATTATTTGATCATATCTTTGTATTTACATTACCAAAGATTATTATAACTATTTAATTTTAAATAATTATTATACTCTATATATAATTATACTATTGTAAAATATTAATGAGACCGAATAAACAACATACCATGCCTACTAATTTAAATCTACTATGTTATAACTTCTCTAGAAGATTCTCTTGGTTAGTGTAAATTGTCGTCAAGATTTAATGTACTGAAATCTTAGTAAATAGAGTATAGACGTAGGGTAGAAAGGTTGTAAAAAAGGAGGAAGAAAAAGAAACAGAAAGGTGTGTGTATTTCAATAAGAACTAGCTGACCAGACTAATAATATGTTCTCATGAGAGACAGATAAATTAAGGTTATCAATTGAAATTGAATGGAAAAATTAAGTTTAAAACATAAACTCGGAATTCCATACTTATTTGTCAATTGAAGCTTACCTAGTGCACTTGAAATTTAACTCCACTAATCAATCATCTACTCTCACTCTGTTCCTTGTTGTCTGACTATTGTTTTCATGATATATAAATTTTCAAAAATTATGAGTTGTTTTATATTCTTTATTTTAATGATCATTCAAAACTTTATCCATTTTTTCTAATGGCAACAAAATTGAACCCAATATTTATTATTATTTATAATCCACTATTCTCTAAACTTACTCTCAAAATTATTTTCACAACACACATTTTATATTCAAGAATCTTATATATTATAACTCTTTTATTCGTAATTAACAGTTCTTAAGAGACAAACAAAATGAAGACACAAGATGGCAAATCATAGCAAGTATATACGTTATTAGAGGTTTCTTGAGGTCAGCTAACACACAAGACAATAATATACACACTTCCAATGAGTTAGTCTTCTTTCTCTTGTAGTCAATCAAGTAAACGCTGTCTGGCTAACAAAATTTCTCTAGCCATCATGGATAAGCAGAGGTATGGAGGCTAAATACCCATCGATGACTTACCGGAACTAGCTGACCTTCAATTGGACTCAAATCTCTACGAACTTGATACTTGAGTCTTCGTTCTAGCAAAGTCAACGGTGCAGACTCTTAGATATTAGTCAGGCGCTTACGCTCTCTAGCACGCTTCTGCTCCTAGCACTCAGAGAGGTTCGGACACCGCTCCAAGGAGATAATCTATCTTTCGGTATATCTCCCCCATCCAATGCTTAGTAGAAGTACGGAGTAATGGTATATAAAGTTTGCACCCGCTCAAGCATGTGAGGAATGAAGTGACGAGATTGTTGCTCAAATGGTTGGGAGTTGGTGTATGAATGGCTTCGCAATATGGTGTGCAAACTAAATAAGGTTTTCGTGCAGGATATTATAGGTAATTCCCACAAAAAACCCTTCTCAATACCTGATAGATATGTACACTCTGTCTTTTTTACTCCATACCTCTACACCATTAAAATCATCCCCATGATCTACTGTTTTAGTGCTAGGCGATGCTTGTCTTCTGTCGGCTTCCTTTCATCCGAGTGACGTTCTGTAATTCTCTGTCTGATCCAATATATTGAAAGACACGTAAAACCAGGTTTCCAATCGGCACATTCCTTTGTTTTTTGTGAATTTATATCAGTACAAGGTCAGACATATCCATGGTTATGCACTTTACCTTATCTACGAACTTTTATATATTGAACGTCATTATTCGTTTTTCGGTTAGGTTAGTCATATTGACTTTAATCTATCCTATAATCTAAGCACATTTAAATTAACCTTATATGTCAAAAATGTCGTACCAATCTCTCCTTAACTATGTGGATATACGTAGTCATGCTCCATCGCAATGTCTCATCCAATGATATGTGTTGTTTAGATTTGTATATGTATGAGATCAATTAGCAACTTCTAGTCATAACCAATTTGTTCTATATAAGTTACTGCTCGAGTTATGATAATCTATTTCAAAATTCAATTCAATCTTCAAATATAGAGGTATGTTATACTTCTATAATATTTATTTAAGTTCTTGTGTTTTGCCTACGATAAGCAAGAAGTAATGAAGAGATGTTCTATCTCACTCTTTTTGGCTTGCCCTGACCCTGTTCAACATTACTTCGAATTCGCAACTAACGAAACATATATCATCGTCTCTATTTTCTATGTGAGTCGCACCATGATCGGGTGAGGTGCCAACAATGATGCATATGTACGTTTTGCAACGATATTCAAATAAATCCTGTCATACTACATAGCACCCAGTCAAATAAATACATCAATCTGTCGATAAGGATAAATGTCCTGGCATTGATCCATAATGTTGACCAACCCTATAAATTAGTATAACTCAGAAACCAAGGATAGATTGACGACATAAATCAGCATCTGTACAACTACATTAGACGTGAAGTACCCTTAAACTATATTAAAGATTCTACATCGTATTTCGTCAAATATGAATATGAATATAAGCAAGGAAGTTCTAACCCTGCAGGGTTACTAATAATCGAAGTCTCCTATACAATAACCAAAAACAATCATATACATAATCTATTAGATTGTTTACGAGCAACAAATGACCATACTTCCTATAATATCCTATTGAATATAAAGGAGAAAGGGGAGGAAGATTGGTGATACCCCGCCTCTTAAAATACAGTATCAATACCCTTAATGAAATCTATGCTGCCTTAAAACGACTAATATTCACCGTTAACTAAAAAGAAGTTATAAATTAGCATGTGTGTAGCAGATATTCCCTTTTCTATTTCTCATTAACATCATTAGTTTCTACATACAAAATTGACTAATACAATTTTGACTGACCTAAACTCATATCTATCAAACAATTATTATACAAGATTGAACTTAAAACATATGAGAAATATTTTGAGTTAAATTCAAATTATTACAGATAATCAAATCTACAAATTAATATAATTGTATTGTTAAATAGTTATTTTAGATATATGAGACATATTACTATTTTCTTCAAAACATTTAATTATAATCTATATAGATCATTCAATAATAATTTCGCATTATTCGTTCGATAAGTTTTATTAGCACGCATCGCGCTCTGCATATTAAAAACTACGTTGTTTGTTGAATTTACTATCTACAACACACCATGAGTGTTAATCAATGATTATGAAGTTCCAATTAATCATTCCCTTCTCATGTCTCTCAAGCGGCTGAGCTAATCATCTGTTTCATAGCCATATATGTGGAATATCCTTGTATGGTTCCTTGGCTCTCGATAGTATGATGACATGCTGATATTTTACCGTTCAGAAGAGTATTAAAATGTTTCTGTTACTCGAGTTATAAAATTGTGTCAACGTATTATTCTGGTTAAGAAATAATTGTTGCATTCCACTCCATATTCTATAGAAATTATCCTCTGTTTTTCTTAGAAACATTAGCTAGAACTTTAGACAATGGAGAGGAAGATCCTAATCACTATATAGTCAAGTGAGGTTTGTTTCAGGGATTTACTAGCATCATGAGGAATTCAATTATATTCTGCTATAACTTTTCACTTATAAAACATTACTTTTTAAATTCGTTACAAGACGTACTCCAGTTCATTATCACAATTATCTAAAGAAACTGTGGCATTAGCGACCGTGTTAATTTTTGAAATGATGAGTTGCATGATCACTCACACCATTGGAACAACGGTAAGAGAAGAAAATCTTCCCTTGAGTGTGCCTATTTTTTGGTTGTAACCTATAAAGACTGGTCTCGTAAGCATTACTGGTTTGAAATCAAAATTATTAAACCACATTATGGATGATAAAAGCTTGTAGAAAATCTTGTTGTTGTTGAGAGGATTTTTTCTATACAACTTTTTAATATCCAATATTGTGGTTAATAATTGATTCTCAAAAACATTGTAAATCCGACCAACCAACAGATCTTTAGGTTTCATCAAAACAATAGCGTACACTACGGGAAGCATTTCTTTATAAGCCGTTCAATGGGTGTGATCAATGCAACGTTCATTTTTCAAAAATAAACGGTCAACAGCTAATGCACATTTCTTAGAAATTGTAAACGAGAAAAAGGTGTGGAAATTATTGCATAGTAGTAAATGATACAAAACCTCATCTTGCCTTATATATGAATTAGAATCTTCCTTCCATTTCTAAAAAGTACTAATAATTTTTAAGAAAAAACGAGGATAAATGTTTCTATAAAGAATTGAGTGAATGCAACGAATTTATTCTTAACCATAATTAAATGTATAAATTTTTAAATCGATAAGAAACATTTTACACTTAAATACATGAATCATATACCTATCGGCCAAGAACATAACATCAGATATCACACTATAATATCTATGAACAAATGTAGCTTAGCCTTTGAAGGAGAGAATATGAGGGAATGAATTATTGGAATCATAAATACATATGATTGACCATGATGTGAGATTAACAACAATGTTTTATTCATGCACGCCGTGGCTTAAAACTACGAAAAATCGCAAAAATTAATGTAAATGAAATTAATAAAAAATATATAAATAAAATATTAAAGAAATAGAATTGACTTTAATATCTTCTTACGGAAAATACTTTAAATACAATTATTATTGTAATATATTGAAAATATATTGAATTTAATCTCAAAATATATTATTCTCATATGTTTAATTCAATCTTGAATAATAATAATGGTTGATAGATTTGAAGTTTAGTACACAAGTAATAAATTAAGATGAATTGTCAATTTTAATCTAGAAACAATGAAGTAATAGAAAATATGAAAAGAAATTACTCTAACACATTAATTATAACTTTTTTAAGTTTAAGGGTATTATATAGTTCTTTTAGGCACTAAATTACATGGGTATTAACGTATTTAAAGAGGGGGGACACCATTTTCCTCCCCACTTCCCTTATAAATAGAGATTTATAAAATAGGTCATTGCTCTGTAAAATCAACAATAGATATTATGTAGTAATGATTTGATAGAGGAACAGATTAGTAACCATTACCTACTTAAACAACCTTTCATATTTTTCATTTGATCTCGCAAATACATTAGAACTTTAAAAATATTTAATACTCCTCAATAATTTATTGTACATGATATATTAACTTTGATATATTATTCTTTTATTTTATATATATAATACCCGTCTGTCATTACAATGAGACTTCATCAGACATTATCCTTAATCGACAGTGTTATTTAATTTATTATGACTGGGTGCAATGATAACTTATTGTAATAGTTGCACGTACATTGACACTGTTGCACTCACCCCGACACCAAAATAATGGCGATAATGTCGGTCATTCGAATTTCGAGTATAAGGTCAAAGGCATCCAAAAAGTTGAGATAAAACTCTTCATATATCTTCTTTATCGAGGAAAAACACAAAAACTATAGAATAAATTAAGAGTATAATAACTCTTATGTTGAAGATTGAATTGAATTTGAAATGAATTAATAACCCACAGTAACTTTATACAAAT